>WSYH01011218.1:0-21304 GCA_036426205.1 Ascaphus truei
GTTCAAAATGAGTGTGTCTTGTTTACCAATCCTTGGAACGGTAACGTATAACTAAGATATATATATATATATATATATAATATATATTATATATTATTATATATATATATATCCCTTGCTGCAGTGGAAGCTCGTATTATAGCTGATAGTGGCGAAAATCAGGGTTGCAGACCTGTGAATGTGCTCACAGTAATTAATATATTATATATTAAATATATATATCAAAGCTACAGTACGTTTGTACGGGAATCAGCAGACAGCACTCAGGTTTAAATATTATTTTGTAGATAAGACACATCACCAACGTTTCGGCCCCACAACGCGGACCTTCCTCAGGTAGTGACAGTTAAGAAATGACATACACATACCTAAATATACCCCCAACCCCAGGTGCACCAGTGTGATTAACAAAAAAAAACACAATCAAAATCAATTTAAAATCTCCAAAGCCCACCAAAAAGTGCCACTTGGAACTCTAATGTGCTGATGCCGCCATTTTTAATCCGTCCGGTCGCACTCTTGGAAACAGAGGCCGTGGGGCGCGCGCAGTGAAAACCATCAAAAGAGAGAAGCACACGGTCCTATTGCGCATGGCGGAAAAGCTCGCTGGTGAAGCAGATGCGGTTTCCATCTATGGAAGGGATGCGCATGCGTAGAAACGCCTACCGCAAGTTTGCCTGTAATGGAGCTGTTCGGCTTGCTTTTTGGGTGGGTATATAAGTATGGGCATGTTATTTCTTCATGCACTACCAAACAGGTGAGCGGTCCATTCTACTTGTTATATTTATTACCATTTTGGATGTTTTGTCCCTATTCATGTGGACCGCTCCCTACTCCAGAGATTAGATTAATTATACCACACCAATTACTGAGATATTTTGTGAGAGATATTATAGCGATAAAAAAATAATGAAGATGTCTGGTTTCTTGGCGATAGATAGGACTTTGGGCTTAAAAATGAGTATTGATGTATTTTCTATGAATGTGTACCCATGAAAGTACACAAACAAAAACGTTAGGAGTTATTTTCAGACTTGGAGATAATTTATACATCACAAGCCAAAATGGTGGGAAGTAGCTATTTTTAAAAAACTGAAAAACAGGGGACTCAGAGTGAGACACTACAACCTCATCACACCAGATTACTGATGTGAATTATCTCCAATGGGAGAAAGTACTTCTTGAATGTTCAGCACGACTGATCAAAATCTTCGATAGATTTTGAATCTACTAAATTGGAAACAGTAAATACTGAGATTGAGACTTTATTACTGGACATAAAAACTGGCAGAAGTTAGAAAAACAAACTTAAACTAAACATTTAGTCATAAATGAACTTACCTGTACTAGTACCTAGTGTACACTGACACAATAATATAGTACATAAATTGTTCCGTAAACTTAATGAGTGATAGCATAAGCCCACACGGGTAACTCACTGTTCAGCTTCATCCTCCAGTGCGGTCCTATTGTGGCTCTTCCTTAAGCGGCGTGCTGATCCACCAGAAGAGTAGCAGAAAGTAGAAAAAGCAGAAAAAGGCAGCGCACTGCCAAAAAACGGGAGGAGGCTCACAAGTACATTAAAAAGGGTTTATTCCATGAAGGGATCAAACATCACCCTCAGATAGCAACAAAAAGCACCACACCAACGCGTTTCGGGCTGTGTGCCCTTTATCAAGGTGTATCGTTTTCTGCTTTTTCATTATAGCCAAAGACTGAATTCTTATAGCAGCTATTTTCATTGTGAAGAATCTGGATTGGGTTATGTGTGCACGGTAGTAAGACTGGATTTGTATTGTGCTTCTCAATCGTTATTTGGTTCTTTTCCCCTGAATTATGTGGAAAGCCGATTGTAGCACTGAGACGGCATTGCAGGTGTGCTCATAGTAATGCACAGCTTGTTTGGTTGTGACATACGACCTATATCTGGAATGAATCATACAAGCAGCTTCCAGGTCTGGGTTGGTATCCGTGGAGTCCTCCCCTGGTTGGTTCCAGTGACTGCTGTATCCTGGAATAGATGGTGTGGTTCCTTGGGATCTTCCTGGCAGCACAGTCCTTCTGTATTCAAGACAACCCTGTGCAGAGAACATTTAACCCTGCTTGATGAGTCTGGTGGAGAATGGTTAATTTGACTGTAGCTGACATTAACCAGCTCCTTGCTCGACTCATCAGCTACAGACAGGCTTTTGATGTGCTGCCTTGTTTAACTGTGGAATGGCTCTGTCACAGTCCCAAATACCATTGTTAAACTACCTGTATTGTCAGTGTTTAAAAACAGTTTGTTTTGGGAAATCCAGTATTCAAGACTTGAGAAATCAGATCGAATTACGTGCCCAAGATCAGAGAGGCTAGGGATGTGTGCATATAAGATTGTATCATCCACATGCATGTGCATTGAAGCTCCCTTACAAGCTGTAGGAACTGTAGATCATTATTGAAGATACTCATATATCTCGTGACCAAAGGAGGTGGTATACCTCAAAGGAGTAAATCTCACAAAATGGCCACGTTACCTACAAGTCGTGTTAGTGTAACACTAATAGCATTCTTACCTTAGTATCCACATACAGTAGGTACGGTCAAGGAGAGGAAAGTTGATGGTGCGTTGTCATGGCAATGGGTCACCATGACGGCTTCACGATGGAGGAGGGAAAAGTTAAGTCTTACAGAGGCCCCCCTCCTTCCCCCGGCAATCAGGTTCATTGTTGTGGGGAAGAGTGCATTGCCTCTTCAACTGCGGGTGTGCTGTGGGCCGGTGCTGCGGGTGTGCATGCATGCTGTGGCCAGAGCGGAGGCGGGTGCTGTGGGTGTGCGGTGTCAAGCCCACAGCACCGGCCCACCGGGGCATGCCCAAATGCCTGATGTGGCAATCCCTCCATGTTGATATTAGATGTTGATGGCTAGAATACTGGAATATATTGTTAATGACCTTCCAGAAGTTTGGTTGATTTTATGTATTTTGATGAAGATTGTTAGAGTAATATTGGGCTTTTGCTAGTCTTGTTTGACTTGTGCATGTACTGTATTCCACAGGCATCTGCAGTTATTAAGATCCTGGTGGTGCCAGTTACATTGTATCCACAGGGCATCCCTAAAATAGTGAAGTGTAATAAGGTTGGTTGTAACCCACAGAAGGTGGGGCTCCCCACACTCTTATTCTGCGTACTGAGGCATGAGTATCAAAGTTTTAAGAACTCTGTTTGGAAATAATCAAGTGCAGAACTCGGGGTTGTGTATCAGGTTGATTCTGTACCGAGGGCAGTTGGTAAGGTCAGCCAGAAACTGTTGTGGGTTAAAGTTTCTAAATGTTCTAGTGAGTAAAACATTTAACGGCTTGATAAGGGTGGTTTGATTTTCCTTAAACAGTACACTATTGCATGGTCACTGAAAATGTCAGGTAGAATACCAGAGAATTGGATTCTGTTCGAAGTAGATAGAATCCAGTCTAGAAAGGAATGGTTGTGAGATTTTAGGTTTGTGCGTGTGGGTTAGAAAATTAGTTGGGTTAAATTTAGTGACTTAAGTTGTGTCTGGATGTTGTTGTTTTTAGGGTCAAGCCAATTGAGGTTGAAATTTCCGAAGAGCTCACTGTCACAGTGGACCACTACTTATTAACACTTTTATATTTTTGGGATTCTCGATGGAACACAACAAGGTGGGCAAAATAAATTGTCATTTATTTCCTTAATAGACAAACACACGACCACCTCAGAATACACTTAATACAACACTTACTGGGATGGGGAATCGAAATAAATTGTGCATTGCACGAAAGCTGCAGAAATAAAGTATCTGGCTTAAAGTTCTTTTGGCTAGGTCGCAAGTTGCCAACCTAATAACTCGGCCAAATGAAGAAAGTTCATTCTCGTTCACTGGAATTCGTTCGTAAGTCTCCAGGGCTAACGAATTCCTGAAGCAGGGGTAAATCCGTAGTTACGATGTTATTAACCACTTGCGTACTGGAACCACAGCCGCTGTACTTGAACGGAATCTTGAGCAAAGCTTGGATAAGTCATGAATCACACAGGGGATTGCTCGGCAGGCAGTTTTATAGGATTCACAGACCTATCATTAACATGTGTGCCCAATCCCCTCTGTGGGAACATTTAACCCACCAATCCACGATTTGCCCGGGGTTTTCAGAACGGGCAAAAAGAACTTTCCGTTTTGTAAAGCGCATGTGTCAGCCTGTCACCTATGCGGTTTATCATACCGGGGGTCCACCCCTAACTTGGCGACCCTTTGTCTAGGGTTTGGTCCCAAGGTGTCAATGGCTCATACTGAGTACCGGGATCTGGCAGTCAGCAACTTCCCGCCATTTTCACACTTGAAATCTCTGAGGCTTTTCAACCCTGCACTTCACTAGACTCAGAGCCTCCCACTTAGCAGGGGCTCTTTGAAGTACAGGGGGGAAAATACCCTCCGCTCATTCACCCTTAGCATATTTACATACTAAAGGATTTTTCCCGGGCTTGCAGAAAAAACCTTTTCTGTTTTTACATTGAAAACCAACAATAAAAATACATTTTATTAATACAATGTGTTCTGCTTATGCTATGGGAATAAACCTTATATATGGGTGTATGGTTTCTTTATTCTGGGCTACACTCCAAAAATCAGAGTGCTAGCCCCTTTGGTTCTCGAGTTAGCGTACTTAATTGAAAGGCTTCTATTGTGGTTTCCGTGGTTAACCTAGTTCTCTCGGCAATAGACTTCCCCCTTTCAAATAAAAAATGCTAACAAGATGAGAGATACATTTTGGCAGCATCCACTTCAGATTTAACCGCAAAGCACTTATTCAATTGACCTTGCGGTTGCGAGATCGGGTGCTTGGAAATGGATATCTATTCTTCAGAGCGGCCCTCCCATACACAGCCATGCTTCTTCCATCAAAGCTTGGTTCAGCGCTCACAGCGCCATCTTGTGTCTAAAAACCAATATTACAGTTTGTATATTTGCAAAATGGGGACAAGAAGGATGGTGCAGGGGAAAACAGAGCAGTGTGTGCATATACAGTTAACCCCTTCATTCCCAATGCGATGTAGAGTTAATCAGCCTGGTATAATGCCTTTATTAATGGCCTGATTAACCCTGTCATCGCCACACTCACTCTTCACATTCAGAGGAAATTGTGCAAGAAAATGGGTGATATCAGTCAGGGATTGTAGTGGGGCTCTAAGGGAGCAGTAGATAAGCAATAAGAATGAGCTGCAAATTTTCTAACTGGAATTTCAAAAGAAGGTGGGCTTGGAGGATACTTTAGCAGTGTAAAGTGTAAGGAGTCTTCAATATAAAATAACACTCCTCCTCTTTCTCTCTTTGACCTATCTGTCCTGAAATGGAGTATCCCTGAATAGAGATTAGTGCAGGAAGGGTTAACCATGAATTTATCATGTTTCGGTTATGGCTTTGGGTTTATGCAAAAGGCCCCATGCCCTTAGTTCATCAAGTAAATTCCAGTTAATAAGCAAAACAGTTCCAGATTACATGATTCAATGTTTTCTGTGATCAAATTCATATATTCCCCAAAACCAAATACTCTCTTCCGTCCAAAGAAGGAATTTCAATAGCATGGACATCCCAATAAAAGTATCCGCCTTTGGTGTCATCCATCGACGTGACCATTGAACTTTTATATGTATTCCTAATGTTTCGCATGTTCCCATTATGACATTACATTGCATTGTAAGCTCCTTTTGTTCATGCTCTTGCTTAGTGCCGTTATCCTGAATTGTGTATGTAATTACCTATATATTAAAAACACTTGTATGCTTCCATCGTAAAGGCCTGTTTTACATAAATAATAATAATAATAACAGTACAGATTGTTCTAAAAAAATTCCTTTTTTTAATGTCTTAGGATAATTAATATATATGGATAAACAAAAAAATGTTCTATCACAGTCACATGTATAAGGGGGTGAAACCTTTGAAGATGCAGAAATGATAAAATAAAAGACTTTGCAAGAGCTGAGCTGCTGCCAGCGAGAGGTTTTATTGCAGTTAGCAGCGGAAAAGGAAAGTCAGAGTTTGAATGGGGAGAAGGGCAGTTGATGGCAAAACCCAGACAGAGCGAGAGCAGCAGTAGAGAGGAGACGGTAATTATAGTAAAAAAATGAAAAATATGGATGATGGAGGAAAATGCCAAACGACTGTAACTATCCATTAATGAGTCATGAGCCAGGATATAAAAACAAAAAGGGACAGAGAGCCCTGTGCACAGAGACAGATTTATACGTCAGACAAGTAGAGTATGGGAACTGCCGGACTGTCACCAACCAACATTACAGATAATGGACCTCACGGGGCAGATCCACAGAACGACGTTATTTACTTAAATGTGAGCGAACTGAAGTTAATGCATCGCTAAGTGCTAACGGGGATCTTCAAAGCTCCCAAAATTAGTGGCAAGATGGTCAGGCTTTAACTTTAGCGCCCATTAGTGTTAATTATATGGAAAAGGTGTGGAAAACGTCAATGTACTGTATATCCACAGCAGGTCGTTAAAGTTAATGTGGGATATAACACTGCATTTTTTAGGTCATACATATCTCTGGCATTAGGTCAGCGCTTCCAGCACCTAAGGCTGTGTTTATAGTGGCATAGTGCTTGCTGATGCGCGCTGAGGCGCGCTTAGCATATATTCAGAGACCCATTATATGTTATGGTGCCATTCTAAGTGCAAGCTTCTGCTTGCTTGCTCACGCTTGCTGAACCTCACTCAGCTTCCAGTTACAGGCAAATCTGTGTTTCTTTGCTTGCTGGAGAGGAGGTGCGGTCACGTGACCGCACAGCCTCCAATCAGAGTGCAGCACAGAAATTATCTTACACCCGAGAGCGGCCATTGTTCCCTCCGCTCCCCGTTCCCTCTGCTCCACGTTCCCTCCGCGGTCGCGCTAATTAAAAAAATTAAAAAAACAAAAAAAGGCCGCCGTGCACCCAATCGGGAGGAGGGGGGAGGAGGGAGGTGTCCCCCTTCTGCCCCGGTTCCCGTGGCTGCCTGCCTGCTCGAGGCGAGTGATGGATGGGGGGGTTGCAGCCGCTGGGGGGGTCCCAAAGCATTGGTGAGCGGGCTCATTGGCATTCCTTCAGCCCCGATCCCCTTGGCTGCCTGCCTGGGGCGGGTGATGGAGGGGGTGTGTGCGGCTGCCGAGGGGGGGGTCCCAGAGCATTGGTGGGAGTGGACTCATTGTCCCCCTTCAGAACCGATCCCCGTGGCTGCCTGCCTGGGGCGGGTGATGGGGGGGGGGGGGGGGCCGCCGGGGGGGGGGGGGTGTCCCGGAGCAGTGGTGGGAGCGGGGTAGTGTGCGGTCAGCCCCTGGGGCGGGTGATGGAGGCGAGGGCCACTCTTCTTTCTTTCCCCTCCCCCCCCCACTTTGTGTGTATGTGAAAGAGAGAGTAAGTGTGTGTGTGTGTGTCTTGGTGCAGTGTATGCAGTGAGTGTGTGCAATGCAGTGTGTGTGCAGTGTGTTGTGCGTATGCAGTGAGTGTGTGCAGTGTGCTGTGAGAGTGCTTTGTGCTGGTGCTGTGTGTGCTGTGAGTGTGTGTAGTGAGTGTGTGCAGTGTGCTCTATGTGTGCAGTGTATGCAGTGAGTGTGTGCAGTGTGCTGTGAGAGTGCTGGTGCTGTGTGTGCTGTGAGTGTGTGTAGTGAGTGTGTGTAGTGTGCTGTGTGTGTGCAGTGTATGCAGTGAGTGTGTGCAGTGTGCTGTGAGAGTGCTGTCTGCTGGTGCTGTGTGTGCTGTGAGTGTGTGTAGGGAGTGTGTGCAGTGTGCAGTGTATGCAGTGTACAGTACAATTTTTTTTTAAATTATTATTTTTTTTAAATTCGGGTCCATTTATATATAAATATCCATTATATGCATGGATATAGGGGATATATATTAAATGAGATATATATATATTTTATATGTATGATATATATATATTTTGGATATATCTATATATCTATATATATATCTATATATATCCTATATATATCATACATATATATATATACACATACATACATATCATACATACATATCCATCACACAGATCCCTGTCCCGCCTCCTGACCCGCCCACCCCACAAGCCCCGCCTACCAGAGCACACGCTCTGTCTGGTGGGCAAGAACATGAAAAGCAGCCGCTTGGTAAGCGAGAGGTGAGCATCAGCAAGCATCAGCGCTGGAGAGCAGTCACTCTCCACTACAAACAAAGCCTAACATACATTTTTGGGGCCTTCTCCTGGGTGCTGAAGTTGGTCCCTTTGCCTTAATATATTATCTTAGCAATATAGAAAGCCATATCCAAGTGGCCCATTATAAGTGGCATGACTACTGAACAACTGAAGTTTAAAAGGAAGGAACTCTTACCCTAATGGATCTTATCCTTCTTCTCTCCTCAGGTAAAAACCATCTCTAAATCATCATTGAAGCCTTTGCTGTGTGTATTATATAGTATATGCAAGTGATCCAATGCTAGGTAAAAACCATCTCTAATTCATCATTGAAGCCTTTGCTGTGTGTATTATATAGTATATGCACTTTATCCAATGCTAGGTAAAAACCATCTCAAATCATCATTGAAGCCTTTGCTGTGTGTATTATTATTATATGCAGTGATCCAATGCTAGGTAAAAACCCATCTTTATCATCATTGAAGCCTTTGCTGTGTGTGTTATATAGTATATGCAAGTGATCCAATGCTAGTGTAAAACCATCTCTAAATCACCATTGAAGCCTTTGCTGTGTGTATTATATAGTATATGCAAGTGATCCAATGCTAGGTAAAAACATCTCTAAATCATCATTGAAGCCTTTGCTGTGTATTATATAGTATATTCAAGTGATCCAATGCTAGTAAAAACCATCTCTAAATCATCATTGAACCTTGCTGTTGTATTATATAGTATATGCAAGTGATCCAATGCTAGTAAAAACATCTCTAAATCACATTGAAGCCTTTGCTGTGTGTTTATATAGTATATGCAAGTGATCCTGCAGGTAAAAACCATCTCTAAATCATCATTGAAGCCTTGCTGTGTGTATGATATAGTATATGCAAGTGATCCAATGCTAGGTAAAAACCATCTCTAAATCATCATTGAAGCCTTTGCTGTGTGTATTATATAGTATATGCAAGTGATCCAATGCTAGGTAAAATCCATATTTGAATGCTGTTTTCTGTCTGCCCCTAATCAAATTAAGTGTTGCCACCTAGGCAGGGAACACCCTGTGTAGAAAACCATTTGTTTGAATGTGCCTCAGATGTGCTAATTAAGCAGACATAACCACACTGTCAGGTAACTTTTTAGGCCTATATAAACCCAGTCAGAACAGCTAGTCTGCTTGCAGCCCATATCCAAGTGGCCCATTATAAGTGGCATGACTACTGAACAACTGAAGTTTAAAAGGAAGGTCAAAAGAAGTGAGGAAGAAGTGGACACCCCAACAGGCCCTGATTCCTGCATTTGAACTACGCTGGAAAGGAGGATATCATCAATACCAGACTGCATCATTACTGCTGTGATGCTGCCTTTACCATTTATATTTGCAGTGGCTTCACTTCTTCTCAAATTATGCACTTCTTTTTACCAGCCTCATTATGTCTCTAACTCTGTCCATATATCTCCATCTCTCCTTCCTTCCCCACTTCTCAGTTCACATGAACTCCTTTCTTACCTGCGTCCTCTGACACCACACGGCTATATCCCCTGCACTAAAACACACCCCTACCAATCCTCCTCACACATTCTCTTTCTATCCATGCTTCGCCTCCTTGCTTCTGGGGATATCTCTCCCAATCCTGGTCCCTGTCTTATTCCTACATGCGCTCGTCCTCACCTGCCAACTGCAACCTCTACTCCTTCTGGTGTCAACCCCTCCAACCTCATACCCATCCCCTGCCACCCTCCCTCCTCTCTCCCTTTCTCCAGTGCCCTTTGGAATGCTCGCTCCCTCTCTAACAAGTTCCTCTCTGTGCATGACTTCTTCCTCTCTCACTCCCTGCTTCTCTTTGCTATAACTGAGACCTGGCTCACTCAGTCTGACTCTGCTCTGGAAGCTGCCCTCTCCTACAGTGGCCTTTCTTTCTCCCACACTCTGCGCCTTGATGACAGGGGTGGAGGTGTGTGGCTCTTCGTCTCCTCTCTCTGCCATTACAGAATCCTTCCTATTCCTCCCTCTCTTGCTTTTCCCTCCTTTGAGGCTCACACTGTCCAGATTTTCTCTCCTCTCCCTGTTCATGTGGCGGTCATCTATCGCCCACCTACCTCTACTCATCCGCCTTCTGCCTTTCTCTCTCACTTTGAATCCTGGCTCTCTTTCTTCCTCTCCTCAGACTCCCCTGTTCTTCTCCTTGGGGACTTCAATTGCCACATTGATGACCCCTCTCTCCCTTGGGCTTCCCGCTTTCTTTCTCTAACCTCTTCTTTTGGCCTTCAACAGTGGACTGCAGCCAGCACCCACAAGGATGGCCACTACTTAGACCTGGTTTTCACTAAGAACTTCTCTCTCTCCGATTTCTCTATTTCCCCTTTTCCTCAAACTCTCCGCCCCCTTTCTAAGCCCAATCGTGCTTGCTTGCTTAACCGCCCCTAAGCCCTCTAACAATCCTTGACTGATATCACCCAGTTTCTCTTGGCTAATTTCCTCTTCGAATGAGAAGGTGACCCTCAGTGCTAAGGAATTCAACTTCACATTGCTTTGACCCTAAACCACAAATCCAGCTACAACTCAAGGTCACTACAAACTATCCCAACTCATTTCCCAACCCACACGGATACACCGAAATCGCATAACCATTCCTGCTTATAAAACCTGTATTCCTCCCCCGCAAACCCCAGCAACCACTCTTGGCTCCTTGCCTGATATTTTCAGTGCCATGCAATAGGGTACTGTGTAAGGAAAAATTCAACCACCCCCCATTCCCCCTAAGTTCTCCGCACTAGAAAAGTTAAAAACTTTACCCACAACAGTGTTCTGGATGACCTTACCAACTGACTGCCCATGGCACAGCATCGATTTACATTCCGACCCCGAGTCTGCGCTCGAGACATTTCCAATCCGAGTTATACAAAACTCGCGCTACCCCTTTCCACTACGCAAAGATAGGGTCGGGCCCCACCGTCGCATGGGTTACACCTGAACCTTATAGCACTCTACCAGTTCATGATGCCTTGTGGACAGCTACAAAGTAACTGCACTTTTCCAAGGTCTCAATCACTACAGATGGCATGCGGAACATGTGCACAAGGGCAAACACAGCATGCAAAGCACTAATACTCTGACAATCTCCACCAAAATACATCAAACCTCCTAACTTCTGGAGGTTATCAACAATATATCCTCTAACCATCAACAACCAAGTATCAACTAAGGGGGATATTACTCTGACAAACCCCACTGACATTGCAAATGCATTCAATGATTACTTTGTGGGGTGTGCCACTAACTTATTAGCGAAACGCACGCAAACCCCAAACAGAATCTCATCCTGGGATCCCTACAGTCCCACCCCCTCCCAACATCACACTGCCCACAATTGTTCAATTTAGCCCAGTATCTAAGAGAGATTACACAAGACGCTCCTCAAACTAAAACCAGGCAGCCATGTGACCCCTACTTCAACAATCTAGGTTCCTACGACTTGTGGGTGCCACCAGCCATTGCCAAACCAATTGCGTGCCATAGTCAAATCTATCCTGTCTGCAGGCATACCCCCTAAGACCGGAAACTGCCAGAGTTGTCCCAATCTTCAAAGGTGGGGACAAAACACACTGTCTCAAACTACAGGCCAATCTCACTTCTCTCTCTCACTTCTGCCCATTCTTCAAAGTAATGGAAAAGGTGTCCACCCCATTAAGGCGATTTCTACACACAAGACAAATTTCCCTAGCCAATTCCAGTCTGGTTTCGCCCCAAACACTCCACCGTAACTACCCCTGCTAACAATTTGCAATAAATCCGTGTGGAAGGAACGGGGACAACTCACTGGTGCAGTATCCTAGATTTTGCAAGGCTTTTGACACAGTTGATCATGCTATCCTGCTTAACAAACTCCAGAGCTCTGAAAGGGAAACATGCTTTAACTGTTTCAGTCCTACCTATCAGGAAGATCCCAACATGTGTCCATCTCATGCTCGTAACTCTAACCTAACCCCCTGGATATCACCTGTGGTGTCCCGCAAGGCTCTGTTCTGGGGCCCCTACTCTTCCAGTGTTCATCAATGATCTTCCCACGCTGCTTGTAAGGAAGCCTCATCACATGTATGCAGATGACACAATCCTATATGCACACAGCCATAGCCTCTCTGACCTACAACACATACTTCAGTCTGACTGTTTGAGACTCGAAAACTGGTTTCCAAAACAACTGTTTTTAAAAAACACTGACCAAGACTGTAACAATGGTATTTGGGACAAACTAATTTTAAAGATTCCAGTGACTGAGCTCCTGATTAGACCAACGCTAACACCACCCTAACACCTGTCACTAGTTTTAAAATACCTGGGCTTATGTTTGACTCCACTTAACATTCGGGATGCCATTGATAAACCTGACAACCAGACCATGCCAACTAGGGGTACTTACGAACAAATCCTCCTAAGTCTCTGTCAGAAGAGCTTATCGCACTCAATGTTAATGCCAATTATTGACTATGGCGACATATTATATGGCTCTGCTCCTCAAACCCCCCTTAGCAAACTTGACACCCTCTACAATTCAATTTGTCGTTTTGTTCTCCAATGCAACTACAACACACATCCTACGCGAAATGCTCAAAGAACTAGATTGGTGGTCTCACTAGAGTTTCTAGGCGTCAAATTTCACCTTTCCTTCTCACTTCAAATACTTTCTGGGCACGCTACCCCACCCCATGAACAAGCTCCTCACCCCTACCACATACAGCACCTTCACCTGAGATCACCTCCAAAGACTGTTCATGGTCCCAGGCTCACAAAGTATCCGGACGTTCCTTCCTCTCCTTCCGTTCCCCCCCCAAAACTGGAACACCCTACCAGAGACTCTCATTCCACACCCACCACTTAATTTCTTTCACAAATCTAAGGCTGTCTCAACACTTTAATCTGGTCTGTAACTGTTTCATTACGCTCATAATCATATTTTTCTTTAACTGTGCACGAATGTCTTGTATTAATGTATACCTTGTTCATTTTAGTAACTGTACTTGTAACCATGTATTATTTGTTTTAACTATGTGCCCATGACATACTTGAAAACGAGAGGTAACTCTCAATGTTTACTTCCTGTTAAAATATTTTATCAAATAAAAATAAATAATAAATAAATGGGAATAATGATTCAGACATAAATTAACATTGTGGAGAGGAGTCCCTGCTCCGAGGAGTTTACTATGTAATTGGGTGGGAAAACGTACAGAGATAGTAGGAGGACCGTAGGAGGTAAGGTTGTCTGCAGGGGGCCAAACTTGATGTATCATGTGTATAGTATTTGCCATTGTGCTATTCATATGCTTCTTTAAGCAATGTGTCTAGTATTGGGTCTTAAAGTGGTGCTAGTTGGCGTTATTGAGGGAAGGGCATTCAGAGGTGGCGGGGGCAGAAAGTGAGAAGGTTAAAGGCGGGAGAGGGCTTTAAATCACAAGGGGTAGAGAGCAAACAACCTTGAGCAGAACACAAGCATGATGGTGAATAGCGAGAAATTAGGGCTGAGATGTAACCAGGGTGCAGAAAGTGTAAAGCTTTAAAAGTGAAGGAGAATTGAGTGCGAGATGCGTTATTTGTGGGGAAGCCAGGAGAGGATTTCACAGGGAGACTGCTGAGACAGATTTACAAGATGCAGCGTCCATTATTTTAGGGCATCACAGCACCGTTTTCGTGTGCGGTGCTGTACTCCACCGGAATGAACAGGAATCGCCCTAGCACACGTGTTTATCGCGGTTGCTTTGTTTGAAATTTTATGGATTGTGTGTCAATTACAGTACGTTTTCAAATAAATGATGAATTGCAATGTGTAGAGTACTGTGCTAACTGTGCTACTGTGTCAATTACAGGTGTTTACAAAGACCATAACCCTAAAATGCCATTATATGCACTCGCCTGCACTCGTGTCTTAAAGGCGTACGGTTGGAAGTAATACGCGCCATCACATGGTTATTCTGAGGTATAAACCATGTGATTTCAGAAATTATGGCTGGTGCATCTGTAGGAAAAGTGAGTTATTCTGGCCATTGTTAAGATAGATTGTAGGGGAGATAGGTGAGAGACGGAAGGCCAGACAACAGCAGATTACAGTAATCATGACGGGAAAGAATGAGGGTCGAGTCAAGTTTTAGCAGTCGAGTAACAGAGGAAAGGGCGTATCTTTGTAATATTACTGAAGAAAAAGCGACAGGTTTTAGATATTTTTTGAATGTGAGGGGCGAAGGAGAGAGGAGTCGGAGTGTGACCCCTAGCAGCGTGCTTGGGCTACTGGGTGATAATAGTTACTTCCACCAGTACTGTGGAAGGAGTATAGAGGCCAGTTTGGGGGAAGTATGAGGAGCTCTGTTTTTGCCATGTTGAGTTGAAGGCGACGGAGGCCATCCAGGATGATATCGCAGAGAGACACTTAACAACTTTGGTCTGTATAGTCAGGTGAATGTCGGGTGTTGAAAAGTATATTTGTGTGTCGTCATCATGGAGGTGATATTTAAACCCAAGAATATGATTAGTCGAAGACCGAGAGAAAGTGTGTACGAAAAAGAGAAGAGGTCCCAAGGTCAGGAGCCCTGGGTTAACCCCCACAAGAGAATCAATAGAGGAGGAGGTTAGCAAAACACACACTGAAAGTAAGATGGAGAATGGTAGGAGGATCCAGAGATGCGTTTTTTCTGAATACCAAGTGTTATGGATAGAGGAATGCAAAGAGAATAGGGTAGTCCACAGTGTCAAAAATGCTGCAGAGAGGTCGGGTAATCAGTATGAGCAAAGTATAATGACCTCTGTCTTTGGCAGCATGGTGACGGACATTAGTTATTTTAGCAAGGGCTGTTTCAGTCGAGTGAGCAATGCCAAGAAGACAGATTGTCAGATTGTCTAGAGAGTAGGTGCTGAAATAGAGCAAACGAGAGAATACAAGGCATTCAAGGAGTTGGTTAGGCACAAGGCAAGGAGGATAGGTCGATAGTTAGAATGACAGGTAGGGTCAAACTTGCTGTTTTTTGAGTAATGTTATAAGTGTTTCATGTTTGAGAGAGAGAGGGAGGGGTGTCCGGAGAGTAGAGGGGGAGTTCAAAAATCTGTGTGACATAGGGATTATGTAGAGGCAAGAGGTTTTAGGCACTGGGAGGGAATGGGGTAAAGAGGCAGGTGGTAGAGGGAGAAAAGGCGATCAGCAGTGACACATCCTCCTCCAGACAGCAAAAATGGTCAAAGAAGCGGAGAGATATTTAGGAGACGGTATAGGATGAGGAGGAAACAGAGGGGATGTTCTGACGTATGGATTCCACCTTTTCCTTAAATAGTCAGGCAAATTCTGAGGTGAGATGGTGGAAGAAGAAGAGGCAGGCCTGAGGTTGGTCTTGAATAGAGAGTTAAAGACAGAGAAGAGTCAGCGTGGTTAGACTTGTGTGTGTTGATGGTGAAGAAAAGTAGGTTTTATTTAGCCTGAAGAGGGCAGAGTTGAAACAGAACAGCATAAATTTGTAGTAAGGAAGTCTGCGATAGGTGAGATTCCTCCCGAGTGCATTCAGATGAATAGTGGAGGAATGCAGCATGGTGTCTGGGTTCTGAGGTCTGGGGTTAGAAGGGCGTGGACGTCAGAGAGAAAGCGGGGCATGTACGTGTAGATCAAGCGAGGAGGATAAGGCATAGTTTTAGTTCCTGACCAGGTTGTCAGGTGTCTGGAGCAGCACTGAGAAAGGTAAGGGGAGACTTAAAGTGGAATCACAGGCTGGTAGTTTAATAGAGCGCAGGTTGGTGCAGAAATGAGGTGTAATGGAGAAGGGGAGAAGTTGAGAAGAAAGAATTAGGTGATGGAAACTTCCCTGAAAAGGTAGTTTATTCTACGAACCTAGTTGGATGACATATTTCTATTGCCTTATATTTGCTATTTGCCTATTTATTTGGCTTTGCCCTGCTATTATCATTCTTGTTGTCTAAGATTGTTGGCCTTTTTGAGAGACTTTGCAAGACTTTATTTACCTCCCTGCCGATTCCATCACTGCTGCGGAGACAGTGACGTCATCACGCAGCGTCCCGCGACGGAGCGGCATCGTGGCAAACGACGATGTGTCGCACCCTCAAGTTCGTTTACCTCCGGTCGGCGCGTTAACATCAGTGTTGATGACACATGAGCTGCTGCCAAACCGCTTGAGAAGCTTAGAGTTGGTCCCAAAAGAGCACAAGTTGCACGAACCTGGTTCTTAGGGAAGACCATTGGGGGGGAGTACGTGTCTAAAGAGACAAGGCCGCATTGAGAAAAATAGTACACGATAGAAAAAACGGAGAACATAAGCGAGACAAGAACCCTGCCCCACAACCACACGGAGTGGCACTACCATAGAGAAGCAAGCACCAGACGTCTCCTTACAACATACTGCCAAGTGGTAGACTCAGTGTGAACACACGAAATGCACTTTACCAGCACCTTTAATTTTCGACCGATTGATTAACCCCTTTAATTGATAATATATTGTAAATTGCTTCACTATTTGGCGTTGTGCGCTGTTTCTTTTGTTTCCATGGCCACGGGAGGAGATTTGGTCATCAATGTGTCACTTAAATTCCGCCAAGGAGAAGACCATGGAGTCTGAGGACAGAAAGAAGAGAGCCAGGAGTCAAATTGAGAGAGAAAGGCAGAGTGTGGATACATGTAGAGAGGTAGAGTGGGCGATAAGATAAGACCACCACGGTGGTCAGGTAGACAGAGAGAAGATCTGTGACAGTAAGGTGAGAGCCTCAAGAGGGAAAAGCAGAGGAAAGAGTGAGGATAGGAAAGAATCTGTAATGGACAAGAATGAGGAGACCCGACAATCGCACCCACCACCCCTTTCATCAAGCCCGAGGTGTGAGATAAAGAAGGCCACCATAACGAAAGAACGCTTCTAAATTGCGGAACAGACTGAGTAGAGAGTGATGACACCATGGAGAGGAGTGAAGAGAATTTATGGCTAAGATGGCGTGTGATCTGTAATGAAGCGCTGCATGGTGGCAAAAAAAAGGATTACCTGTCCGCGAGGAGCTGGCAAGAGATAAGTGGGCAGCCATAGCCTTTCCAGATTGCCGGACTAGCAGCGATTCCGCCGGAGGGTACTGGAACTCCTGGAGAGTACCTCCCCAGCTATAGTAGAAACGGTAGATCGCAGGCAGTGCACACAATAGGATGATAATAAAAAATCGTGTTCTTAAGTTGGTCCATCGAGAGCACCCCGGATACATAGAAGGAAACCTGACCTTCAATATATACAACGTTAATAAACATCCAAATACCAGGAAGAACACATCTACCACCTCTCCGTAGATGCAATTAAAAACCGTCCTGACAATAACAGGAGTATACACGCCACTGAGCTCCAACGCTGGTGCACCGTCGACCGAAAAACCTAAAAGTAAAGAAAACAAACTTATGGGGACAGATTGGTGCAGGCGTGGGCATCATTACAGTCAAATTGTCTCAGTGTATAGTAGGTTGACTCGGGTCACATCACTGATGTTGGGGAATTTGGAAATGAGGACCCTTCAACGTGAATGTGTAGTCCTGTGATCACGATAGGAAGGAACAATAGACAAATAACGCAACGGGGTGGATGGAGAAGATATGGGGTGAGCACTCAACAAGAAGTATAAGAATTTGATCAGCTTACGCGCTGTCTTCCGATCAGCTGAGGCTCCTTGCCAGCTGATTAATCTAAGTCACTTAACAAAGCGGGGGGGGGGATTGTAATGGGACAATTACAATGGACCGTACACCTTAAATAGCCTCGTAATGAGACTAAAGGAGGGGGGATTTACAATATAGTCATAGCATGTGAGAGAACTTGCTATAAAAAGTAGAACATAGCACAGGTTTCCCGAGGGCTAAACGCTAATAATATCTCCAAGCCACACGGTTAGCCAGATTAAAGTAAATAATCCCCACCGGAGGAGAATAACAGTATAAGCCAACCAACCACCCAACAACGAACCGCCCTTTTGCTTGGTCGAAACATAATGGCCCAGTACGTTAGAGGAAGATGGGTGTCGAGGAAGATGGATTGACGGAACCGAGAACAGTGGTTAGGTATTGAAAAGGGAACGGTTTCGGGCGGGCCATCAGGACATATAAGGTAAGTCAACGCCGGACAGGGAGAGTTAAAGGGTATCTTTAACCAACGGGGGAAAAGGAGAAAGGAAAAAACCGGTGGTGTGCCGAGTGGTTGTACCTCTATGCCATACAATGGGGTTGTTAGGGTTTGATATATACTCCTTGGCTACTATGGCTTTGAGCGGGTTATAGAGCTGTGTCTTTGCTGATTTTTTTTAACCTACAGTAGTCCATGGTTTTCACTTGTATGTCTTTATTATATAGCGCCATTAATGTACAGAGCGCTTCACAGTGTAATACATTGGTATCAAAAATAAATAGAATAAATCAAAATAACAGGCATGGATAAGTGCTTTAGACAAACATAACATTGAAAGAGATCCCTGCTCGAACTTACAATCTAATTAGTAGGTAGGGAGAACTACAGAACAGGAGGAGGGAGTTCTGGTAAGTGCGTCTGCAGGGGCCAAGCTTTATGTTATCAGTGTTCAGAATGTTCACGTGCTATCGTATGCTTTAACGTTAGCAAGTTGTTCTAAGGTGGGTCTTAAGGTGGATAGAGGGTTGCTATTCGTTACTGAGGGAAGGCATATCCAGAGGTGTGGAGTCAGTGAAAAAGGTTTAAGGCGGAGAAGAGCTTAGATAAAAAGGGGTAGAAAGAAGTCATCCTTGAGCAGAACGCAAGGTCTGGGTGGTGCATAGCGAGAAATTAGGGCTGAGATTAGAGGGGCAGAAGATGTAAGCTTTAAAGTGAGGAGAAAATGGAGTGTGAAGATCGGGATTGATTGGACGCAGGAGAGGGTTTCAGGAGGGGAGATGCTAGACAGATCATGAAAGAGTAGAGTATTCTGGCAGCAGCATTAGGTAGATTGTAGGGAAGACAGGTGAAGGCAGGAAGGCCGACAGCAGGAGGTTACAGTAATCCAAGACGGAGAGATGAGGGCCGGAGTCGAGTTTAGCAGTCGAGCAACAGAGGAAAGGGCGTATCTTGGTTATATTGCGGAGGAAAAAGCGACAGTTTTAGAAATGTTTTGAATTGAGGGATGTGAGAATGAGTATCGAGTTGTGACCCCTAGGCACGTGCTTGCTCTGGTGTGATGCTGAGTTTCCAACAAATTTGGAAGTAGGTATAGGGCCAGGTTGGAGGAATATGAGGAAGCTCCTGTTTAGCCATGTTGCAGCTTAAGGCGATGGGGCCATCCAGAGATATACAGCAGAGATACTTCAGAACTTGGTGCTTGTAGCAGGTTAGGTCAGGTTGTTGAAAGTGTATGTGTGTGTAGTGCGTCAGCATAGAGGTGAATATTAAAACCCAAAAGATGTTATTAGGTCACCTAAAGAGTGTGTACAGAGAAAAGAGAAGAGTCCCAGGACAGAGCCCTGGGTACCCCCACAGAGATACAAATCAGGGAAGGAGGTGTTACCAGAAAGACACTGTAAAGTACGAGTAGGGATGATGGAGATCCAGAATAGAGGCTTTGTTCCGAATCCCAGAGTATGGAGATGTGAGAGAAGAGGGTGATCCACGGCGTCAAATGCTGCAGAGAGTCGGTAATAGAGCAGAGTGTATGACCTCTGTCTTTGGCAGCATGGAGGTCGTCAGTTATTTTAGTGAGGGCTGTTTCCGGGGAGCGGAGTGCGGAAGCCAATTGTAGAGGTCTAGGAGAGAATAGGTGTTGAGAAAATGGAGTCAAAAAATCGAGGGGAGCGATAGGGGCAGAAGCGGTTCAAAGGAAAGTAAAAGGGTAAAGTCAAAAACAGGGGCATAGTGGAGACACAGGGTCGGTATGATTTAGTGAAAAAGTAGGGACGGTAGGTTTCAGAGCTGTCTGGGATTTTTTGGAGGTAAAGGAATTGAGTACGGCGGGTAAAATAGCAGAAATAAGGAGGGGTAATGTGGGGGTACGAAAGACAGAAAAAAAGGGAAGTGAAGAGGGGGGGGGGTGGAAAGAAGGTGTAGGAGTGAAAGGGCAGGTAGGGGGGGGGGGTGGTGCCATCAGCAGGGAGGTGTGGGAGGAGTTAAAAAATGTGTGGGTGAACGAAAGTGAATGGGAATTAGGTGCGTAACAGGGAATACACTGGGAGGTGGGAATAGGGGGTAATGTAAGAGAAGAGGTATTGACAGTGGGGTAATGGTTTCAGGCGGGCCCAGGTGGTAGAGTAGGGATGAAGCTATTCACCACGCACACATCCTCCTCTGAGGACACCCCTTGTTGGGAGCGAGGTGGGGTTGGCTAAGTAAACACCTAAATCGATCAGCGTTAGGACCAAGTGTCGTATGACGAAGAAGAAAACCTGAGGGGGACGGTAGTTCTGAAGTGGTATGGGGGATATTTCCACCTTTTGCCTCAACAAAATAGAATGCGGAACACAGCACTGAGGCGGAAAAAGATATAGGAAAGGTAGCCAGTTTGTTCGTCGGTGTTTGGAGTGTAGTAGTCGAAAAGACATATCATTCAGGCGGGGTGTGAGGCGTTGGTGGCCGGTGAATATATTAAGTGGGAGAAAAGGATAGGCATTGTTTAAAGTGCTTTGCGAGGAGTGCGTGGAGTTGTGGAAACAGGCGTGGCATAGGGTACTTGTGTAGTGGGGGGGAACCGAGAAATCTCGAGAGTGATAGGACCGTTCCTGCCATAGGGACGATAATTGCACGAGTGAAAACGTGAGTGGTGAACGCACGGCATGCTAGAGTGAGGGAGTTGTAGCACAGGTTCTAGGAAGTCAGGAGAGGGCGGTGCGGCAAAAGGGAGTATAGACAAGTTGGGGCATGTAATCAGAGAGAGGATGAGGGGCAAAGACAGAGTTTTGTTATTCGTGAACGTCGAGGGTTGTCGGGGTCGGATGCAGCTCTGAGAGCAGGGAGATTGTGGAGGATCGTAGTGGGTGGGTGACCTCGAAGTCTGGTTGAGTAGTTTAATAGAACAGCAGTGGTTTCTGCGTGCACTGGTATATAGGAGGATGGAGAAAATTGCAAGAAAGCGAAAGAATATATGAAGGAACTAAGAAGGAGTAGAGTGGATGATTATATACAGAGAGTAGTGAAGAAGTAGGA
>WSYH01011219.1:0-21298 GCA_036426205.1 Ascaphus truei
AGGAGTTATAGGGAGCGGGTATATGGGGTAATGGAGGAGTTATAGGGAGCGGTTATATGGGGTAATAGGAGGAGTTATAGGGAGGGGTATATAACACACATTGAGATGTATTAATGTCTGCACATGTTGCTGTCTCTTGATTCCTCGCTTCCTTCTGCTCCCAGACCGTCTGGTTCTGGCAAAGCCCTGAAACTTGGGGCCAAAGGGAAGGAGGTGGATAACTTTGTGGACAAGCTCAAATCTGAAGGAGAAACCATTGTTACCCCGTCCTCCGGCAAGCGGCCCTCGGAGGCAGCTAAAGTGCTGTCCCCACCTGTCAACATGGAGAGGTTAGTGCCAGGATCACAGACTTGCACACCCACACACCCTCCTGTACCCAGGGAGCTTCTGGTGAAACTCACACACGCACTCACACACGCAGTGCCCGGATTGGTGTCCCGCGGGAGTTACTAGTGAAACACACCCAGGATCGGTGTATGTGATCGGGGTACCCGCGGGAGTTACTAGTGAAACACACCCAGGATCGGAGTATGTGATCGGGGTACCCGCGGGAGTTACTAGTGAAACACACTCAGGATCGGAGTATGTGATCGGGGTACCCGGGGAGCTTCTAGTGAAAAAAAAAAAAAAAGGTTGGACATCTTTTTAGATAGGAAAGGTATACAGGGATATACCAAATAAGTAAACATGGGAAATATGTTGATCCAGGGATTAATCCGATTGCCAATTCTTGGAGTCAGGAAGGAATTTATTTTTCCCCTTATGAGACATCATTGGAGGATATGACTCTGGGGGTTTTTGTTTGCCTTCCTCTGGGTCAATAAGTAAGTATAGATATAGGATAAAGTATGGGAAAGGTATTCAGGGATATACCAAATAAGTATACATGGGAAGGACGCTGATCCAGGGAGTAATCTGATTGCCAATTCTTGGAGTCGGGAAGGAATTTATTTTTCCCCTAATGATATAATTTGATGTCACTGGGGTTTTTTGTTTGCCTTCCTCTGGATCAATAAGTAAGTACGGATATAGGATAAAGTATCTGTTGTCTAAATTTAGCATAGGTTGAACTTGATGGACTCATGTCTTTTTTTCAACCTCATCTACTATGTAACTATGTCAAAAACAGAGCTCCCCATACTTCCTCCCAAACCTGGCCCTACTACCTCCTTCCACATTACTGTTGGAAGTTCTGCCATTCACCCAGTAGCCCAAGCACGCTGCCTAGGGGTCACACTCGACTCCTCTCTCACATTCAAAAGGTAGCCTGTCGTTTATTCATCTGCAGTATTGCAAAGATATGCCCTTTCCTCTGTTGCTCGACTGCTAAAACTCTGACACAGACCCTCATTCTCTCCCGTCTTGATTACTGTAACCTCCTGCTGTCCGGCCTTTCTGCCTCTCACCTGTCTCCCCTACAATCTATCCTAAACGCTGCTGCCAGAATCACTCTACTCTTTCCTAAATCTGTCTTGGCGTCTCCCCTGCTGAAATCCCTCTCCTGGCTTCCTATCAAATCCCGCATCTCACACTCAATTCCCCTCCTCACTTTTAAAGCTTTACTCTCTTCTGCCCCTCCTTACATCTCATCCCTAATTTCTCGCTATGCACCATCCCGACTCTTGCGTTCTGCTCAAGGATGTCTTCTCTCTACCCTCATTTGTATCTAAAGCCCTCTCCCACCTTAAACCTTTTTCACTGACTATGTTGATCCAGGGATTAATCCGATTGCCAATTCTTGGAGTCAGGAAGGAATTTATTTTTCCCCTTATGAGACATCATTGGAGGATATGACTCTGGGGGTTTTTGTTTGCCTTCCTCTGGGTCAATAAGTAAGTATAGATATAGGATAAAGT
The DNA here is from genome assembly GCA_036426205.1 of Ascaphus truei. NCBI lineage: Eukaryota > Metazoa > Chordata > Amphibia > Anura > Ascaphidae > Ascaphus > Ascaphus truei. The sequence goes on from WSYH01011219.1 coordinate 1,857, forward strand.
ATGGGAAAGGTATTCAGGGATATACCAAATAAGTATACATGGGAAGGACGCTGATCCAGGGAGTAATCTGATTGCCAATTCTTGGAGTCGGGAAGGAATTTATTTTTCCCCTAATGATATAATTTGATGTCACTGGGGTTTTTTGTTTGCCTTCCTCTGGATCAATAAGTAAGTACGGATATAGGATAAAGTATCTGTTGTCTAAATTTAGCATAGGTTGAACTTGATGGACTCATGTCTTTTTTTCAACCTCATCTACTATGTAACTATGTCAAAAACAGAGCTCCCCATACTTCCTCCCAAACCTGGCCCTACTACCTCCTTCCACATTACTGTTGGAAGTTCTGCCATTCACCCAGTAGCCCAAGCACGCTGCCTAGGGGTCACACTCGACTCCTCTCTCACATTCAAAAGGTAGCCTGTCGTTTATTCATCTGCAGTATTGCAAAGATATGCCCTTTCCTCTGTTGCTCGACTGCTAAAACTCTGACACAGACCCTCATTCTCTCCCGTCTTGATTACTGTAACCTCCTGCTGTCCGGCCTTTCTGCCTCTCACCTGTCTCCCCTACAATCTATCCTAAACGCTGCTGCCAGAATCACTCTACTCTTTCCTAAATCTGTCTTGGCGTCTCCCCTGCTGAAATCCCTCTCCTGGCTTCCTATCAAATCCCGCATCTCACACTCAATTCCCCTCCTCACTTTTAAAGCTTTACTCTCTTCTGCCCCTCCTTACATCTCATCCCTAATTTCTCGCTATGCACCATCCCGACTCTTGCGTTCTGCTCAAGGATGTCTTCTCTCTACCCTCATTTGTATCTAAAGCCCTCTCCCACCTTAAACCTTTTTCACTGACTGCCCCACACCTCTGGAATGCCCTTCCCCTCAGTACCCGACTAGCACCCTCTCTATCCTCTAAGACCCACCTTAAAACACACTTGCTTTAGGAAGCATATGAGGAGCACCGTGGCTGATACTTTACACCTCATACATAAAGCTTGGCCCCCTGCAGACGCACTTACCAGAACGCCCTCCTACTGTCTCTGTATGTTCTTCCTACCTACCAATTAGATTGTAAGCTCTTCGGGGCAGGGACTCCTTTTCCTAAATGTTACTTTTATGGCTGAAGCGCTTATTCCCATGACCTGTTATTTGTATTTGTTATTTATGATTGTCACATGTATTACTGCTGTGACGCGCTATGTACATTAATGGCGCGATATAAATAAAGACCTGCATACATTAATACGTATATAGAGCATTACAGAGAAATGTATTTATGTGGGCTCACCACTATTAAAGTGCTAAGTTGTATTTGTGACATAATGCAGCCGTTCAGAGTTTTAATAGCCGTATAACTCCTGGAGAAGTGTACATTCATTATCCTTTGTCATCCATCTTTGTTGTTCCCACAATAGATGTTATAAGATGAGCGTGTGAGATTTCCCTCTCCCTCAGGTCAGCGATACGGAGTTATAGGGGTCCCAGGAGTGTAACACAGGTGTAACCCCCCGATAACAATGTAACGCAGGAGAAGGACTTTACACAGTGAGCAAACAGCGTAATAAATGGATGAAAGGGCCGTGAGACACAGGGGACACGGCTATCAGCAGGGTGCAGGATGTGTGCTCCTGCTGTCCCTTTCATCCATTTATTACGCTGTTTGCTCACTATGTAAAGTCCTTCTCCTGCGTTACATTATCGGGGGGTTACACCTGTGTTACGCTCCTGGGACCCCTATAACTCCGTATCGCTGACCTGAGGGAGAGGGAAATCTCACGCTCATCTTATAACATCTATTATTAGTGCAAATAAAGACGTTATCGCCTAATCCTGCCGTTCTTTATTTGAATAGGCCGTAAGATACCTTTATGCCTGGCAGCCGTACGGCCGCCCCCCTTGGTATGAAGCACGGTGTTTGTTTAGCCGGGCCGGAGTGGGAGAGGCGGCCGCGTCCTTTCAGTAGCTGCACGCGGTTTAAATCCCGGTGCCTGGTCCACGTGACGTGGCCGCGTCGCCTTATCTCTGTGCTTCAGCCCCCAAAACGAGACACTACGCTCTCTAGTGTTACCCACAACAGGCGCTTAGATCAAATACTTTCTTATCATAAGAAAAATATCCCATGATATTTCTAAGTGACTATAAATCCCAAAATTGGATTGTGAAAATATTATACAAAATGAAGTGATAAAAAATAAATCTTATACTTTGCAGCTCAAACCCTTTCTGGGTTGTTTTTTCTCAATCCCACGTAAACAGTTGTCCGGATATTTGGGGAGCGCAGGTGTATGCAAAATAGAACACACACACACACACAATATAGTGCAATATGTTTGAATAGTAATATGCTTTGTTGATCTCAGAATCCTGTGAAATGTGTACGCACAAAGTCCTCATTCTTTACAAGCGCGTCCGAAACAGTGGCCGTGCTGAATCTCTAGGTTGTCTGCCTCAGGGGTTTCTTTAGCCCACAAGGTCTGGTCACCTTCACTAGTAAAGTAAAGAGCCCAACATAGTGTGTACGTGTATAAAAATAATATATCTATGGATAACGATGGGAATGCACTCGCATGGTGTGAAAGTAAACTCGCATTTGGAATAATTCCTGGCGCACGACCGGTCCGGGCGTCTTGGCGTTCTCTGCCTCCCTCTGCTCAGCTCGTGTTGCTCGCTCGCGTTCCCCACTCCCGGATTGAATCTCCCGGCTGGATCTGGGGCGGGCGGGCAGGTAGGTAGCGCGGCGTTCTGCGTCCTACGTCAACAGGTCGGATACCACTAGAGGCGTTTCACTGGAACCACCGGTGTCCCGAAACTTTACTAGTGAAGGTGACCAGACCTTGTGGGCTAAAGAAACCCCTGAGGCAGACAACCTAGAGATTCAGCACGGCCACTGTTTCGGACGCGCTTGTAAAGAATGAGGACTTTGTGAGTACACATTTCACAGGATTCTGAGATCAACAAAGCATATTACTATTCAAACATATTGCACTATATTGTGTGTGTGTGTTCTATTTTGCATACACCTGCACTACGCTCTCTAGGGCATTGAGCCGGTGTACACAGTGCTGTGTCCAGGCCATAGAAGACAGCTTGTACCTGGTGGACCCTCGATGACTGTCTCCCCCCCCCCCCCCTCTTTCTTCTCCCCCCCCCCTCAGTGTTCACCTGAAGATTGAGGAGAAGATCTCTCTGACCTGCAGTCGGGACGGGGGGCTGCAGAACATGGAGGTCCACGGGCTGATCATGCTCAAGGTGATGGACGACAAGTTTGGGAGGATCCGGGTGCACATCGACAATGAGGATAAGAAGGGGGTGCAACTGCAGGTGAGGGCGGATGGTGGCGGGAGCGCGGAGGGAAGGGGGGGAGAGGGAGTGGAAGGAGGGGGGTCTTTGTGTAAACACGATGAGCTGAGACTGGCTGCTCCCATCTGTGCGATATCATTCTGTGCTGGGCAGTAGTTTGCGCAGGCAAAGCCCACTCATCGGCTCGGACAGGGTGGTCCGAGAGGGGAGACAGAGTTGGGTGGGAGGGAGATTACGTACATTCCCTTCAGAAATCTGTGAAAATCCCCCCCCCCCCCCAAATGTCCTTTATTTGCCTGTGTAAGAAGTAGGGTGCTTTGCAGTGGCTGCGAAGCTGTTCAGTGGCCCGTCCACGGCTCAGACCCGACGTTTTATCTCACAGACTCACCCCAACGTGGACAAGAAACTCTTCACCTCCGACTCCCTGATCGGACTGAAGAACTCAGAGAAATCTTTCCCCCTGAACAGCGACGTGGGAGTCCTGAAGTGGAGGCTACAGACCACGGACGAGACCCTCATCCCTCTCACCAGTGAGTCAGAATGTGGGGGCGGGGGCGTGCTGTGGAGGGGATGGGAGGTGGGGGGCTGGATTTGGCGGGCGAGGACTGGGATTGTGCTTGGGGAGGATTGGGCGGGGAATTGAGGGGCAGGGTAGATTGGGGAGGGGGAGGATTGCAGTGGGGGTTGTGCCTGGAAGCAGTGTAGCAGCCCAGTGATGTAAAAAAAAAAAATATATATATGTATATATTTATTATTATTATTATATTTATTATTATTTCCCTCTCCCCCTGTCCCAGTTAACTGCTGGCCATCGGAAAGCGGGACCGGCTGCGACGTTAACATAGAGTACGAGCTACAGGAGCAGAGTCTGGAACTGACCGACGTAATCATTACCATCCCACTGCCGTAAGTATTTCTCTTCTCCCCCCACCCCCGGACTCTCTTCTCCCCCCACACCCCCAAATCTTTCCCTCGCCCCCCTCCTCCCTCGCCCCCCTCCTCCCTCCTCCCTCGAGTCTTTCGGTAACATTACACAGACCCCTCCATTTGAAGGGTCCCAGAGATGTCCTGTGCGTGCGCTCGGCGTGCAGCCCTGTAATGCGGGTATCGCACCAACACAGGATTTATTTCAGAGCTGTTTGGGCCTATTTACATCCGAATGAAAAAGCCTGCAGTGCACACGCCGTCTCGTGTGTCCCCACGTGCTGCGCCCCAGCAGGCAGCACAGGACGGCTCACATGCCCACTTACACTATCAGGAGGTACTTTGACACCCCGTGATGTCACTAAGTGGGAGGCGCTTAGCCATAATAATGTAGGCTTGGGGCTCCATGTTTTAGGAGTATAACCTCCGTGAGCAGAGAGACCCTGCATTGTGCGGTGTGGGGGGGAGACCTTTCCAAACCAGAGAGACCGCGGCGGCGACTCCGCAGCGTCCCGCTCCCTGTGTCCCCGTCACAGCTCTGCAGAGCATACCATCAGATGTTCCCGGGGGCCAGATCTCCCACTTCCAAGGCCAGCGCCTGGGCCACGAGTCACCTCCTCTCTCTCTCATCCCTCTGCCGTAGGGCCGGGGTGGGGTCACCAGTGATCGGGGACATAGACGGCGATTACCACCACGACAGCCGCAGGAACACGCTGGAGTGGACCCTGCCCGTCATCGACTCCAAAAACAAAAGCGGCAGCCTGGAGTTCAGCATCGCCGGCCACCCCAACGACTTCTTCCCCGTCTCCGTGTCCTTTGTGTCCAAAAAGAACTACTGCAGCCTACAGGTGAGCGCCCCCACCCTGACCTCGTCCCACCCATTGCAGCCTGTCCTTCCCACCACAGGGTGACAGTCCGGGGTATAAGGAGCGGGTGTGACCCATACCTCCTCCCTCCCACTGCACGGTGACACCGACTGGGCACCGTAGGAGGGGCGAGCCACGCACACGGATTACGCGGCCACGCGTGACCTGTCTCTTGTCTCCCTGCAGGTTACCAAAGTGACCCAGGTGGAGGGTAACAGCCCCGTCAGGTTCTCCTCCGAAACCTGCTTCTTGGTGGATAAATATGAGATCCTGTAACCGGCGCGCCCCGCCCCAGAGCGCGCGCCGAGATCAGCGCACCGGAAACCCATTTTTATCCTCTCGGATAGAAGCATCTGGAGGATTTTCTTTCCCCCCCGGTCAAATCATAAGACGCAGAAGGCCTGTATATTTTTATTTTGTCTCCACCCCTCCGCCCGGGGGCAAAGCGTCACGCTCCGAGACACGAACCCGGCGACAGCCACGGGGGATACCCGTTCCCTCTCTCTCCGTTCCCTCCCCCCTTCTAGGGCAATATTTTGGGATGAAAACATTACCGGCGAGAAGAGTAATTTATATAGATGCGCCTGTGTTAGTAGTAACCGGCCTCTGGGGGGTTCTGTCCATTTTCTGGATTCATATAATTTTAATGCTTTGGATGTTTAAAGAAATAAAAATGTTTTTTGTTTTTTTTTAAGGGGGAGGGGGGAGGGAAATATCAGCGGGAGGAGGGGGGAGCGGAGGGCAATCTTTTTGTAACCCTGTATAATTGTGTAGAGAGGTGTGACACATTCCAGTGCGGACGCAGAGATGTACCCATTCTAAAACCCAATAAAGAAACCTGTAACTTGGGCTGCAAGTGTCTGAGCGCGCTCGCCATGGGTTATTCCTGCCGCCGTGCATACCGCGCCCACACCACGAGTGTCTGAGCGCGCTCGCCCGGCGCTATTCCTGCCGCTGTGCAGCCCGCGCCACGAGTGTCTGAGCGCACTTGCCCGGGGTTAATCCTGCCGCCGTGTCTACCGTGCCCGCGCCACGAGTGTGAGCGCGCTCGCCTGGGGTTAATCCTGCCGCCGTGCATCCCGCGCCCGCACAGGGCTACGAATGTGGAAGGAGCATGGAGACGGTGATGGCGACTCGCTGGGGAACGGATCACTCGCCGGAAACAGCGCCCCTTGTCCTGTGTGGGGAAGTATAGAGATAGGATCACCGAAAAAGAGAGAAGAGAATGAGAAGATAATAACGGTGTACATTGTGTGGTAAGTATGGGCTATATGGAACTGAGCTTGGCTCATATGTCTGCCCACTTAGTGCAGCTATTCCCCGGTTTAAGGACACTCACTTTAAGTACACTCGCGAGTAAGGACATATCGCCCAATAGGCAAACGGCAGCTCGCGCATGCGCCTGTCAGCACGTCCTGAACAGCAATACCAGCTCCCTACCTGTACCGAAGCTGTGCGCAAGCGGGGAGACTATAGAGCCTGTTACAAATGTGTTATTTACATCAGTTATGCACGTATATGACGATTGCAGTACAGTACATGCATCGATAAGTGGGGTAAAGGGAGTGCTTCACTTTAAGTACATTTTCGCTTTACGTACATGCTCTGGACCCAATGCGTACGTTAATGCGGGGTATGCCTGTATAGGATAGAAATATTAAAGCAGTTTAACCCTTGGTGGTTGTGTGTCTTCTTGGTATTGTGTTGATATTCAGACCCCAGGTAAATACAGGATGGATATAGAAGTAGCCTCAGACTTGGAGAGAACATCGTGCAGTCCAATAATAGACAAGTATTCAGTGCAAACACAAACACACACACACACACACTTTGTGTTATAAAAACCGGCAGAGCTGTAGGGGGAGCTGTAGGGTTAATGACTTAGGTGCCACTCTGGAGTCGCGTGTATTAGAGGACTTTTGGAAACCAGGTCTCACCGGAAGTTTTCAGCAATTGTCATCCGAATACCACGTATATGTTATCTTTTATTATCCACTTTGATTTACTTATGTTTAGTGTGGGAGCGCCATCCCTTCTTTTTGGTGTGAAGTGTAGAGATACTCAGCATCATTATACAGTGTGTAGAGATACTCAGCATCATTATACAGTGTGTAGAGATACTCAGCATCATTATACAATGTGTAGAGATACTCAGCCATCATATAACAGTGTGTAGATACTCAGCATCATTATACAGCAATGTGTAGAGAATACTCAGCATCATTATACAGATGTGTAGAGATACTCAGCATCATTATACAGTGTGTAGAGATACTCAGCATCATTATACAGTGTGTAGAGATACTCAGCATCATTATACAGTGTGTAGAGATACTCAGCATCATTATACGGTGTAAGTACTCATCATTATAAGTGTGTAGAGATACTCAGACATCATTTCAGTGTGTGAATACCCAACAATTACAGTGTGTAGAGATACTTGCATCATTATACAGCGGCATGTGTTACACTGTATAATACTCCCACCATTATAAGTGCACGTTTTACATTTCACACAGCCTCCTTGTCTGTCTTCTGCCACATAACCCTGTCTGGTTTTGCAGACGCCCCCGTGCCTTGTGATTCTGGAAATTTGAGGCACCCCCCTCCCCCTCCTCTCTTGTATTTTTGAATCCGCAGCGCCAGATGTTGCTCTGCGCTCCGAACCGGTAAGTACACACTAGGAGTGAGGCGGTTTATCCGTTAATTGCTGTGTGTAAAGGCGCACACAAACTGTTTATTCGCTTTGGCTAAATCGCTTCACTTTTTGCTGATTTTCATGGTGACGGAGGCGGCCATTTCCCTCGGTCCCTCCCCCGCTGCATTCCCATGAACACACGCTGCACCCTCGCTGTAATTACATTGCACCTCCACCAGGGGAACCAGAAAATACCTGCACTGAGCAGGCAATCGCTATTACAAAAAAGTAATTATTAACTGTAACTTTCTGCTTTTATAAGGCTACGCTTATAGTACTGGCTACAGTCGAACGCAATACCCGTGATGTCCGTCGTCCGTTGCGAAAGTTGCACTCTGGTTGCGATGTTTCTGGCGGCAGAGGGGCTCTGATAGGCTGCTGCCAGTCACGTTGGTCGGGCTCTCTGGAATCCTCAATCTTGACTACAGAGGTTTTGGTCGCTGTGACATCACACGTCGCCGTCACTACGGACTGCATTGAGTTGCTTTTGCGGCTGCACGCTGTAGCCAGACTATGAGCGCAGCCTAACTCTGTAGCGCAGAACACTAATAATAATATCACAGTGTCCCATCGGTGCTGCCACGAAATGTATCTGAAGGCCGTGGCCGTCCCACGCTCTCCCTTTTGAACGGCAGAGGGGCGAGCGCCTAATTTTCTGTTGTATAAATACCAGGAATTAATGCGCTGGAAGAAAGCGCTTCCTGAAATCCGGCTCTGGAGTGAGTCGCTCAGAATGCAGACGCGGGTGGGAGGGGGGGGTCTCTTCTGGGCTTCTCCCCTAAGCCCAACCTCCCTGTACTCTGCCACACACAACTGCGTTCCTGCACTCGCTCCTCTGCCACGCACGCTGCGTTGCTCCTGCACTCGGTCGTCGTCTGCCACGTTCCACGCTGCTTTTCCTGCACTCGCTCCTCTGCCACACACAGCTGCTGGCGTTCGCTGGCACTCGCTCCTCTGCCGCGCACGCTGCGTTCCTGCACTCGCTCCTCTGCCACGCACGCTGCGTTCCTGCACTCGCTCCTCTGCCACGGCACGCTGGCGTTCCGCCTTGCGCCTCGCTCCTCTGGCCACGCACAGCGTGCGTTCTCATGCCCTCGCTCGTCTGGCCGCGCGCTGCCGTTCCTGCACCTCGCTCCTGTCCAACCGCGCTGCGTTCCTGCACTCGCTCCTCTGCCCACGCACGCTGCGGTTCCTGCACTCGCTCCTCTGCCAGCTCGCGCCTGCTTTCCTGCACTCGCTCCTGTGCCACACGCTCGCGCTGCGTTCCTGCACTCGCTCGTCTCTGCCACACCACACTCGTTCCTGCAGGCTCGGCTCCTCGCCACGCACGCTGCGTTCCTTCACTGCCCTCTGCCACGCGCGCTGCGTTCCTGCATCACCTCTCTCCTCTTCCACGGCAGTCGCCCCTGCAGTCTCCCCATGCTTTCCTGCCGCATCTCCGCCTGGCGTCTTCGCTCGCCCGTGCACTCACGCTGCGTTCCTGCATCGCTCGTCTGCCACGCACGCTGTCGTTCCTCACTGCCCCGCTCTCTGCCACGCAACGCTGCGTTCCTTCACTCCTGCTGCCACCAGCTGCTTCCCTCCGCCTCGCTCCTTGCCGCACCTGCGTCCTGCACTCGCTCCTTGCCCACGGCTCGCTGCGTTACTTTCCTCGCTCCTCTGCCACGCCGCTGCGTTCCTGCACTCGCTCCTCCGCACCCGCTCTGTTCCTGCCGCACTCTCGTTCTCTGCGACGCGTGCGTGTCCTGCCTCTCTTCTTTCTGCCACTCACGCTGTCGTCCCTTCACTCGCTCGTCTGCCAACGCACGCTGCGTTCCTGCACCTGCTCCTCAACCACCAACCCAGTCTCAGGGGGGGGGCGACTTTCTCCTGGCCACTCGCTCGCTTGCCCCACCGCTCTTCCTTCCCATCCATTTCCATCGCTCTTGCTTCTCCCTTTCGCTCACATCCACTGCTGCTTCTCTTGCTCTCGCTCCTCGCCTTAACCACGCATGCGTTGCTGACATCGCTCTTCCTAGCCTTCCTCCTTTCTCGCCGACACCTGCTTTCCTCACTCCGCTCCTTCTGTCCCCTTGCCCACTCTCGTGCGTCTCCTCTGCTCCATCGCCACTCCTGCGTTCGCTATGCACTCGCTCCTCTTCCACGCACCGCTGCTTCCTCTGGCATCTCGCTCCTCCTGCTGCCCGCACGGCTGCGTTCCTGCAGCCTCGCTCGCGTCTGCGGCCACGCACGCTGCGTTCCTCACTTCCTCGCTCCCTCCCGCACTCTTCGTCGCACCGCAGGTCCTTGCAGCACGCATTCCTCACGAATACAGCTCCTCTGTCCCTACGCAACGCTTTCGTTCCTGGCACTCGGCTTCGTCTGCCACTCACTCCTGTCGTTCCTCCTCTACTCCTCTTCCTCTGCCACGCACGCTGCGTTCCTGCACTCGCTCCTCTGCCACGCACCTCGTCGCACTGTCCTGCCACTCGTCTTCCCTGCATGCCTACGCAACGCCTCCGTTCCTGCACTCGTCCTCTGCCAACGGTCACGCTTCGTTCCTCGCACTCGCTCCTGGTCTGCCACACGCTGTACACTGCCTCGCTTCCTTACACGCACTCTGCTCTCTCCTGCTTGCTGCCCCGCACGCTGCGTTCCTGCACATCGCTCCTCTGGCCCGCACCCGCGTTCCGCCTTGTACTCTTAGCACTCCGCTCCTCTGCGCGACCTCTTCTGCCATCCTCCTTTTCACGTCTGCGTTCCTGCACTCTCGCTCGTCTGTCTCTGCACCGGCACGCTGCGTCCTGCCACGTCTCTGCACGCAGCTGCTTCCCTGCGATGTCCCGCCACGCAACTGCGTTCCTGCACTCCGTCTCTCTCTGCCCGCCACGTGCGTGCCTGCACTCGCATCCTCTGCCACTCAGCTGGTCGTTCGCTGCACTCGCTTCCTCTGCCGCCAAACTAGCCTGGCGTTCCTTGCCTCTCCTCCTCCTGTCCACCTACGCGGCACTCCCCTGCCACGCTCCGCTGCGTTCCGCACTCGCTCGCTCGCACGCACTGTGCGTTCTCTGCACTCGGCTCCTCTGTCGCTCACGCACTGCTTCTTCCTGCACTCTCTCTTCCTCTGCCACCACGTCCCTGGCGTTCTTCCTGCACTCCTCCTCTGGTCCACCGCGACGCTGCGTTCCTGCACTCGCTCCTCTGCCACGGCGCTACGCTGCGTTCCTGCCTTCACTCACGGCTCCTCTGTCCACATCCGCAGCTGCGTTCCTCACTCCGCTCCTCTGCCCACAACTGCTCTGCTTTCCACCCCTCTCCTGTCACCGCTCTCGTTTTCCTCTCTGCTTCTCACGCGCTCACTGCGCTCCTTGGGCGCACGCACGCTGCGTTCCTGCACCCTCCCGCTCCTCTGCGGGCAGCACGCTCTGCGTTCCTGCACTCGCTCCCTCTGCCACCACGCTGCGTTCCTGCACTCGCTCCTCTGCCACTCGCACGCTGTCTTTCCTTGCAACTCGCTATCACTCTGACCCAGGCACTCGCACTCTTGCGTTCGCTGTCCTCTCTCCTACTTCTTCCACACGGTCGCAACGCTGCTTTCCTTTCACTCTCTCCTCTTCCCTCAGGCTCTCCCTCTTCTTTCCTCCTTCCGACTGCGCTCTCACATCCTCTTCCTCCCCCGTCTTTTCCCTTTCTTCGTTCCTCTCCATCTGCGAACTCCTTTCCCCCCTCTTCACCTCTTCTTTCCTTCCTCTGCTATCGAAAAAGGGAGGGAGAAGAAAGTCCGTCTCTCCATCTTTCCCCTCACCTCTTCTTTCCTTTCCCTCTCGTCTCTGCCAGCGCACGCTGGCGTTCCTGCATCGGCTCCTCTGGCCACGCACTCTGCGTTCCTGCAACTCGCTCCTCTGGCCATGCACGCTGCGTTCCCTGGCCCGCGTTCTCCTCTGTCACGCACGCTGCGTTCCTGCACTCAGGCTCGCTCTGCTGTCCACGCAACGCTGCGTTCGCTTCCTGGCACTCGCTCCTCTGCACTCACGCGCGTTCCTGTCACTCGCCCTCTGCCACGCACGCTGCCGTTCCTGCCTCGCTCCATCTGCCAACGCCACTCTGGCGTTCCTGCACTCGCTCCTCTGCCAAGCACGCTGAGCGTTCCTGCACTTGCGCTCCTCTGGCACGCACGCTCGCGTTCCTGCTCTGTTAGGCTACTCTGCCACGAACGCGCTGCTTTCCTGCAGCCTCGCTCCATCGCGAGCGTGGCCGTTCTGCACTCGGCTTCTTGCCACGGCGCGCTGCTTGTTACCTGCACTCGATCCCTCTGACCAACGCGCGTGGCGTGCTGCCGCTGCTACTGCTGCTGTACTCGTCTGCCGCACGTTTGGCTTGCTGTGTGATCTCTTTCACTGCGTCTGTCCTGAACGCTCTGGAGGAGTCTGGCACTCTGGCATACTCTTCACTACAAATTGATGCTATCCTGTTTCACTCATGGCCTCTCGCCAGGCAAACAAACTTACTTTTCTTCCCTAATCAACACACACACTTCTAACCCAACGCCACTTCTGTGTCTTTGACTCCCTACTCAGTACCACCTCAGCTGCCTCTTCTCCCCTCCATCTCACCATCAGGACTTTGTCCGCCTATTTCAAGAAAAGGTGAATCCATACGTAGGGGACCATCCCGTTTCCCCTCCATCTGCCCTCCCTCGACTCTTTATCCGCTGTCACGGGAGGAGAGTGTGTCATTGCTGATCTCCTCTTCTCCCCTCTGCACCTGCCTCTTGACCCCATTCCCTTCCCTGTCTCCTAAAACCCTCTTGGCGCTACTATACATCCCTACCTACACACATTTTTAACTCCTCCTCTCTACCTTACCCCGTCCTCAACATCACAGTTAATCATACTACTCAAAAACAGCAAGCTCTTACAATACCTGTCTTTCTAACTATCGACCTTCTCCCTTTGCCTCAAAACTCCTTGCAGTTTGTATTCTCTCGACTTTGACTCCACTTCTAAACACCTATTCTCTCTAGACCCTCTCGACAATCTGGCTTTCTCCGCACTGCTCACTCCACGGAAACAGCCCTCACTAAAATAACTGACGCACCTCCATGCGCCAAGACAGAGGTCATTACACTCGCGTCATATTACTCGACCTCTCTGCAAGCGCGTGATACTGGACCACCACTCGGTCTCCTCCTTCACATTCTCATACTCTTGGTATCATAACAAAGCCCTATCCTGGATCTCCTCTTTACCTCTCCCATCGTCTTTCAGTGTCTCGTTTGCCAACACACATATTTGAAAACGAGAGTGTACCTCTCATGTATTACCTTCCTGGTTAAACCTTTTATTGAATAATAAACTAGTCCTCCTCTATCGATCTCCCTGTGGGGGACCCAGGGCTTGTCTTAGGACCTCTCTTTTTTCACGTCATGTTTATACACACACTCTCTCTAGTACATATGCATCTCTTTCAGTTCAAATACACCTCTATGCTGATGACACACAATGTACTTTTTCCCACCCCTGCCTTACACCTTCTGTACAGAACCAAGTTTCTGAATGTCGCTCTGCGATATCATCCTGGTTGGCCCTCATCGACTTAAAACTTGAGGAGCTCCTCATACTTTCCCGCAAACCTGGCCCTACTTCCGCCTTCTGCATTAGCTGGTTGAAGTACTACATACACTCAGTTCAAACACGCTGACTAGGGGTCACACTTGACTCCTTTCAGGCTTGTTTCTATAGTCAGCCGCGCGTGCACGTGACGCACAGTTTGTGTGTGTGTGTTGTGTGTGTGTTGTGTTGTGTGTGGTTGTGTGTGTTGTGTGCTGGGTGTGTGTGTGTGTGTGGTGTGTGTGTTGTGTGTGTGTGTGATTTTCTCTTATTAAAAAATATTCGCCAATGCTCCAAACCGTCTTGCGATATACTAAATTATTTATTATTCACACACCCTTACAGAACATACACAAACGCTCAGAAGTACGAAAACGTCTTTAGGTCCGTCTTTCTTTTTTGCCCCCCCGATCGGCAGGCTATCCACAGCCAACTATAAGGGCCGCGCCCTTGCCCACTATATTACGGGCCTCAGTGACAACGTAGTTAAAACCGGTCGTTTTTTTTCCTCAGTAACATTGCAAATATTCGCCCTTTCCTCTGTCGCTCTACTGCTAAAACGTTGCCCTCATTCTCTCCCGTCTCGACTGTTGTAACCTTCTACTGTCCGCAGTGGCGTATTTCCAAATCCGCTGTCGTTCGGATCAGTACTTACCTGGTGATGCGCTGCTCCTTGTGCCGCGGCGTCAGATTTCCACGGCAATGTGACCACAGTGTCAAAGCCTTGTGACGCTGAAGGAGGAGGGCGGCACGGAGGAGAAGATAAGAACTTTAGAGGCTCCACACTCTCCCGCGGCAATAAGTGGGGAAACGAGCGGGGCCTCTATATATGGGGGAGGAAGGGAATTTTCACCCCAAAATGTTTCCGCCTACTGGGAATCCGCCACTGACTGTCCGGCCTTCCTGCCTCTCACTTGTCTCCCCTACAATCTATCCTAATCTCTGACACAGACCCTCATTGTCTCCGTCTCAATTACTGTAACCTCCTGCTGTCCGGCCTTCCTGCCTCTCACCTGTCTCCCCTACAATCTATCCTAAATGCTGCTGCCAGAATCACTCTACTCTTTCCTAAATCTGTCTCCACGTCTCCCCTCCTGAAATCCCTCTCCTGGCTTCCTATCAAATCCCACATCTGACACTCCATTCTCCTCCTCACTTTTAAAGCTTTACACTCTTCTGCCCCTCCTTACATCTCAGCCCTAATTTCTCGCTATGCACCATCCCGACTCTTGCGTTCTGCTCAAGGATGTCTTCTCTCTAACCCCTTTGTGTCTAAAGCCCTCTCCCGCCTTAAACCTTTCTCACTGACTGCCCCACACCACTGGAATGCCCTCCCCCTCAATACCCGACCAGCACCCTCTCTATCCACCTTTAAGACCCACCTCTGTAACGAAGCATATGGGTAGCTCCGTGGCTGATACTATACACCTCATACATCGACTTCAGCCCCCTGCAGACACACTTACCAGAACGCCCTCACACTGTCTCTGCACGTTCTGCCTACTTAGAGTGTAAGCTCTTCGGGGTAGGAACTCCTTTTCCTAAATGTCACTTATGCCTGAAGGTTATATTATTATATCCCATGTGGTATTACTGCTGTGACGCGCTATTTACCTGGATGGTGCTATATGAAGCGATACACGCACACACGCCCCTCTTTCCTCTGTCACAGGTGAGAACTGTTTTCAGCTTAGTGGAAAATCTGCAATCAGCTGAAAGCTCTCAGCCACATAACACCTTATCCACAGGGCGCAGCAACTGGCAAACAGGGCTTTTAACCCCTTCTGTGCTAAAGCGACCAGCAAAGCAATGAATGTTCCTCCCTGGGGGGTCTGAAATAATTCTTGGACTCCCAATAATCCCCTGGAGGGAGGAGGGGGTTTGTGTATATTCCCTGTTTGTTCTCTCCTTAGGAAGCGAAATAAATCAATAACCTAGTTTAAACATGTCCCTGTCATTAGGTCACTTTGCTCCTACATGGGACTGACCCTTTAACCCATTAAACATGCCCGTCACTAGGTCACTTTGCTCCTACGTGGGACTGTCCCTTTAACCCATTAAACACGTTCCGGTCATTAGGTCACTTTGCCCCTACTTGGGACAGTCCCTTTAACCCATTAAACACGTTCCGGTCATTAGGTCACTTTGCCCCTACATGGGACAGTCCCTTTAACCCATTAAACACGTTCCGGTCATTAGGTCACTTTGCCCCTACATGGGACTGACCCTTTAACATGGCAGGTCGGGGCGTGTTCAGCTCAGACATCTTGTGTGCGAGAGCACATTTTTTCCCCACATTCCTCAGACACGTAACGTGTGTTTTTTCCCAGTCGCCTGCAGCTGGTGCAACGCTCTGCAGGTTCAAGCATCGCGCAAATATTTCCACCCTCCCGTTAACGCATTTTTAAACAATATTTATCTTCGGATTTCCCTAATCTTTCCCTTTTTAGCCCAAATCACACAAATCTCTGGTGGCTTCCAGTGACCGCTGCGCTCAAGGTCGCTTTAATAAAA
This sequence comes from Ascaphus truei, assembly GCA_036426205.1. Classification (NCBI taxonomy): domain Eukaryota; kingdom Metazoa; phylum Chordata; class Amphibia; order Anura; family Ascaphidae; genus Ascaphus; species Ascaphus truei. Next base: position 17,749 of record WSYH01011219.1, read on the forward strand.
AGCAGTGGTACTGGTCCTGATTGGGGAAAAAATAAACAAAATAGTCGGGAAAAAAATGGGTTAGAACTAGAATACAAAATTACTAAAAAATAAACAAAAACAAGTGTGTAAATAAAAAATATGTGGTGCCCCGCCCCACGCGCTGCTGCTCCGCCCCACGCGCTGCTGCAGATTCACGGTCACACTAATGCACAATCGTTTTTGCTGGGTCTTTTAAATATGGCGGCCGTCGCCAATTTTACCCCGAGTTTCTGCGTCATCGCGCCGATTCTCCGACCTTCAACATGGAGAAAGCTTCACCAGGGCAAAAGTGTCACCCCAATTTCTCGCCGCCCCCTCCCCGCGTTCCTGCCCCGGGAGTCCCGGAAACAACGTTAAAGGTGGAGCGTACAGCAGAGAGGTAATCACTGCTACAATCTCCGCAGCGCGGTGCTCCCAGGCGAGTAATGGCGGTACGTCCCGCACCGCTGCGGTGCTGGTGCTCAGATCAGTGTATTCGCTGTGCAATTTGTAACGCGGAAAGATGAGACCGCTCCGTAACAAAAACATGTTCTACGTTAAGCGCAATGGTTCTTTATTTTTGAGGCGAGGGCGGCCATCTTTAAAAAAAAAACCTCAAATTACTATATATTCATGTTTTTCCAAAGCAGAAAAAAAGGAGGGGTATTTCAATTCTGAATTTGACCCCCCTTTCTGCCCCAGAGAAGGGATGTGGGGGCTCTGTCTGAGTTTATACTGCATTCCCCCCAAATTCTGCCTTGGAATGGGGAACGGGCGACCTGTGTGTTTCCCAGTTTAGGAATAAATGGCTCCTTGTTCTGTTGGAGGGGGGGATGGGGCGGCCCCCTCACTCCTCCTCTCCCCCCGGCCAGCTGTAGGAGGGACAGGCTCCTCTCCAGATGGGACAGAGCTTTTCTGTGTGCTCACAGCTGCCTGCATCCCACCCCTGGATTCCTGTGCAGACGTGGTGCACGGAGGGGGGGACACAGGGAGAGGCCGGGGGTCTGTGTCCGTCACCGAGAGCTATCGCAGGGTAAGGGGGTCTGCCGCTGGGTTGGGGGGGCAATGTGTGAATGTGGGGGGGTTTGATGGTGTGTGTAAGGGGGAGGCCGGCACTGCCGCTGCCCCTGTGCTGTGTATACATGGTGTAGTAGTGTGTGCGAGTGAGAGGCTGGCACTGCCGCTGCCCGCGCTGTACCTGTGCTGTGTATACATGGTGTAGCAGTGTGTGTGAGGGGGAGGCTGGCACTGCCGCTGCCTGCGCTGTACCTGTGCTGTGTATACATGGTGTAGTAGTGTGTGTGAGGGGGAGGCTGGCACTGCCGCTGCCCGCACTGTACCTGTTCTGTGTATACATGGTGTAGTAGTGTGTGTGAGGGGAGGCTGGCACTGCCGCTGCCCGCGCTGTACCTGTTCTGTGTATACATGGTGTAGTAGTGTGTGTGAGGGGGAGGCTGGCACTGCCCGCGCTGTACCTGTTCTGTGTATACATGTCATGGTGTAGTAGTGTGTGTGAGGGGAGGCTGGCACTGCCGCTGTCCCTGTGCTGTGTATACATATCATGGTGTAGTAGTGTGTGTGAGGGGGAGGCTGGCACTACCGCTGCCCGCGCTATACCTGTGCTGTGTATACATGGTGTAGTGTGTGGGAGGGGGAGGCTGGCAGTGCCGCTGCCTGCGCTGTACCTGTGCTGTGTATACATGGTGTAGTAGTGTGTGTGAGGGGAGGCTGGCACTGCCGCTGCCCGCGCTGTACCTGTTCTGTGTATACATGTCATGGTGTAGTAGTGTGTGTGAGGGGAGGCTGGCACTGCCGCTGCCCGCGCTGTACCTGTTCTGTGTATACATGTCATGGTGTAGTAGTAGTTTGAGGGGAGGCTGGCACTGCCGCTGCCCGCGCTGTACCTGTTCTGTGTATACATGTCATGGTGTAGTAGTGTGTGTCAGGGGAATCTTTTTTTTTTATTTTAAATACACACAATACTTACAGAATAGCATCCAGAGAATCACATAAACATTATATTTTATCTTAGAGAGATTCCCTTTTCAAAGATATCTAAACGCATCTCTCCAACCTCTCAGATTCCCCCTGTTATATGCACTTTATATCTGATAGAAAAATAACACAAAGTAATCAGGCAAGTTTCCTGCAAAAAGAAAACCTCATTATTAAAGTCCTTTAGCATAGAAAATGTTTCAGTCCGGGTCTTTTTTCTTCTTAATACTATTCACATTAATAGTTGCCCCTTTCAGTGGAGAGGGGCACTTTGGCATATTTAGTGAATCACCACCACTTTTTTTTTCTTTTTGACCATTTTCTTTCTCCCGGGGGGACTCTCTGATGGCAGATTTCTCTTATTTGATGGTCCGGCCATCTCAATGTCTTGAATAGATCCAGACTGCTGCGAGGTCTGACTGTCCGATATATCGGGGTCTGCGTCATCCATCTTTTCACCCCAACTCTTTTCCTCCAATACCTCATATGTATTGTGCAGCGAGATCTCTTCTGGGACAGTTTCTTTATCTCCAGTTTTTGTAGTTTTCTTTCCAGATGAGCTGGTTTGGGCAGTCTTGTTTTTATTTGTTATTGTTTCCCATCTTTGCAGGGTTCGTCGCCATCTTTGCGAGGTTCACCGCCATCCTTGCGGGGTACATCACCTTCCTGAGTAGAATTCTCTGTGTTTGGTACATAAGTCAGATCGCTCCTGTGTTCTCCGTCTGACCCCCTTTAGGCTGGAGGTGTATACAGTATGTCAGACCCAGAGACTTTAAAACCTCTTCTACAGATGTAAATTGAAGATTTTCTGATGACTCTGCTTTATTCTCTTTATCACTAGGAGATGCTGTATTCTGTACACTAGACATTTCTTTCTGCCCATAATGGTTGTGCTTGACTTCTGGACAATCTTTAAAGGAATGACCACATTTATAGCACAGGTTGCAGACTATGGGGCCTATGCAGAGAGCAGCGGTAAGGGGAATAGCGGCATTTTTTGGAGAAAAATGCCTGTAGAAAGGCAGGTACTGGCGAGTTTTTAAAAAAGCGCCATTTTTTTTTTATTTGCAAATTTCGCCGCGCGGCTGGAGAGAACCTAAATCTCGCCAGTGTTGAAAACTGCCGTATTCAGAGAGGCGCGATCGCCATCTAGCGGCTGTTCGCGCCAAAAAAATGGCGCGATTTTCAACATTTTGCTTCTCCAAAAAAATTTGGCAAGAAGCTGGAGCTCGGCGGCCGGTGGGGGAGAAAAAAAAAAAAACGCTATTTTTTTCCCACAAGTTTCAACAGCGCGCATATCGCCGGTTGAAACTCTCCATATGCAGACAGGATTCTAAATGCAGTTTTCGGACCTTTCTGCATATGGAGAAAAAAACTCCCCATTAAAGCTACTTTTTATTCCCCTCTCCAATTTTAAATAGCGCTGCTCTCTGCATGAGGCCCTTAGTCCTTGTCACACTTGGAGCTGTGATGACCAATTGAACCACATAAAGTGCATTTGATTTTATCACATGCTGAGCTTAAGTGCCTTGTCTATATATATATATATATATAT
>WSYH01011220.1:316-21296 GCA_036426205.1 Ascaphus truei
ACCAATCGTGAAGAACAGTAATAAAATGTATACACAATAATAGTGGGGTATAAAATACTGCGTACATCAAATAGAGAAAACATAAGCATTTGGTGTATATCACACTTGTTTACCACTCCAGGGTTGTAGTACAGGGGAATACTGGTAATCAGCTTCTCTCTGCAGAGCTCTGTGACACTACTTTGTCAGCTGGAAGCTGCTTTCAAGGGAGTTCCTCAGCAGCAGTCTGGCTCCTCGGCAGGTTCAGGCACTCACTGAAACGAGTCTCAGGTGGCAGTATGCCTCTTCCAGGGTTTTTTTTTTTCCCCTTTCTTACAGTCTCTGTTTCCTATGGAGATTCAAACTTTTTTTCAGCTGCGAGCAGTGGCAGGGCAGTTCAGAGCCGATGGAGATGGCTCAGCAAACACTTCGCAATTGCATGCGCCCTGCACAGCGTACGATAGCTCCGTCACGTGGTGTACGCGGGGTGACGCTCAAAGCTTCCCGATGTGGCAATCAGTGAAGGAGCAGGAGAAAGTCCTTTAGAGTCTCTATAGCGCGCAAAAACCGCTTCAATCAGCAAAAAAAAAAACCCAAATGATAATGAATAAATGCAGATCACGGGGATATTAAAAAACAATATAAGGCCATAGACTAAATACATCCAACGGTTTTCGTACATCTCAAGTACTTCTTCCAGGAATAATTTTGGCCATTACCCAGAGGGTCTTAAGTACCTCTCAGAGATGTCTCATTGGTCGATATTAAAGTTAGACCAATCATCTGAGCCATGGTCAAAGTGATAGAGAGATACACTATTACTTTTAAAAAAAACTTTATGACAAATCTAAAAACACAAATAGACAAATAACTAACCTATAATCTAGCCTACCATAAATATATAAAAAACCATGCTGGAATAAAAAGAAACACAATATTAATATATCAAAATTAAAATAGACATTTGTAATCCTTTGCATATATGTATATAAAAATAATAACTAAGAGTAATAAAGGATAAAGTGCAGCAGAGAAAAGGGAAACAGAGTAGGAGAGTAATAGTCATGTCCCATGGGTCTATTAGGATATGGGCTAATGATTAGAGTTCTAATACAGTGCCCAAATATCCACATCCTCATTAAGCCCCTTGGGGGACATGGATCTAACTATGTATCCAATAAGTCTCCTTAGAGGATCATGTTTTTAACTCTATCCCCCTCTTCTATTGACGGAATAAATTGAATCCCCTTAAAAGTGAGACAAGGGTCTTTACACATGGTGTAATAAAAAGTGTCTTGAACACTATGTTTTCAAACCAATTTTGATGTTCCTGACCATGTTCCTGAATCGGATTTTAAGCCACACGTTTGGTTCTGCCAACGTTTGATATCCGCATGCACATTCCAAACAAGTATACAATGTGTGTGGAAGTATAAAAATGAAGTCATCAATATTAAAAAACCTCTAGAGTTTTTAATATTGATGACTTCATTTTATGTACTTCCACACACATTGTATACTTTGTGGAATGTGCATGCGGATATCAAATACGTTGGCAGACCACGTGTGCCTTAAAATCCGGTTTCAGAACATGGTCGGAACATCAAAATTGGGTTTGAGAAACATAGTGTTTCAGACAACTTTTATTACACCATGGTAAAGACCCTTCTAGTCTCATTTTAGGGATTCAATTTATTCCAGTCATAGAAGAAGAGGGGGGGATAGAGTTAAAACATTATCCTACAGGAGACTTATTGGATACTAAGTTATGATACCATGTCCCCCAAGGGCTTTAATGAGATGTGGATATATTGGGCACTGTATTAACTCTAATTCATGCCCATACCATAATAGACCCATGGGACATGCTATTACTCTCCTTACTCTGTTTCCCTTTTCTCTGCTCACTTTCCTTTATTACTCTTAGTTTAATTATTTTATATACTATATGCAAAGGATTACAAGATGTTCTATTTTAATTTTGATATATTAAATTGTGTTTCTTTTTATTCCAGCATGGTTTTTATATATTTATGGTAGGCTAGATTATAGGTTAGTTATTTGTCTATTTGTGTTTTTTAGATTTTTGTCAATAAAGTTTTTATTTAAAAGTAATAGTATAATACTTCCCTATACTTTGACCATGGCTAGATGATTGGCTACTTAATAGTCTGACCAATGAGACATCTCTGAGAGGTACTTAAGACCTCTGGTAATGGCCACAAATTATTCCTGAAGAGTACTAGATGTACGAACACGTGGATTTGTATTTAGTCCTATGCCATTATATTGTTTTTAATATCCCTGCTGTCTTGCATTTAATCTTATCATTTGGGTTTTTTTTTGCTGATTGAAGCGGTTTTTGCGCCGCTATAGAGACTCTAAGGACTGTCTCCTGCTCCTTCACTATTGCCACGGGAACTGTGACGTCACCCGCTACCCACGTGACGGAGCGACATCGTGCACGCAGGTGTGGCAGGCGTGCAATTGCGGAAGTGTTTGCTAGCCTTCTCCTCGGTTGAACTGCCTGCCACTGGAGCTGAAAAAAATGTTGAATCTCCATAGAGAAACAGAGGACTGTAAGAAAAGGGGAAAAAAAACCCTGGAAGAGGCATATGCCACCTGATACTCGTTTCCAGTGAGTGCCTGTACCTGCAGAGGAGCCAGACTGCTGCTGAGGAACTCCCTGAAAGCAGCTTTCCAGCTGGACAAAGAGTGTTCACAGAGGCTCCTGGCGAGAGAAGCTGATTACCAGATTCCCCTGTCTACAACCTGGAGTGGTAAACAAGTGTGATATACACCAAATGCTTTGTTTTCTCTATTTGATGTACGCCAGATTTATACCCCACTATTCTTGTAATACATTTTATTACTTGCTTCACTATTTGGCGTTGTGCGCTGTTTTCTTTTGTTTCCATTTCTTACGGAGGGACAGGCTGCGTATCCCGTGTGTGTGTGTGTGGGTGTGCGAGTGACAGGAGGGGACAGGCGCGTATCCCTTGTGTGTGTGTGTGTGTGTTGTGTGCAGTGACGGAGGGGACCGGCTGTGTGTGTGTGTGCAGTGACAGGAGAGGGACAGGCTGAGCTAACCCGTGTGTGTGTGTGGTGTGCAGTGACAGGAGGGGAGGCTGCACTCTCCGTATCCGTGTGTGGTGTGTGTGTGTCAGTGTGACGTGCAGAGGGACAGGCTGCGTATCCCGTGTGGGGTGTGTGTGTGTGTGTGTGTGTGTGGTGTGTGTTGTGTGTGTGTGTGTGTGTGTGTTGTGTGGTGGGTGTGTGTGTGTGCAGTGACGAGGGGACGGCGTGGTGTGTGTGGTGCAGGTGACAGGATGGGGACGGCTGCGTATTCCGTGTGGTGTGGTGTGTGTGCGTGACAGAGGGGACAGAGCTGCGTACTCGTTTTTGTGTGTGTGTGGGTGGTGTGCTGAGTGTGCGTGACAGGAGGGGACAGGCATGACGTATCCCGTGTGTGTGTGTGTGCAGTAGGAAACGGAGGGGACAGGCGGCGTATCCGGGCGTGTGTTGTGTGTGGGTGTGGTGTGTGTGGTAGTAGTGAAGGAGGGGAACCGGCTGTATGTGCGAGCAGTGACAGGAGGGACAGCTCTAGCGTATCCCGTGTTGCTTGTGTGTGTGTGCAGGACAGAGGGACCGGCGTGGTGTGGTGTGTGCGTGAAGGAGGGGACAGCTGCGTATCCCTAGTGGATGTGTGTGCTTGTGTGGTGTGACAGTGACGAGGAGTAGGGACAGGGACTGCGTACTCCCGTGTGTGTGTAGTGTGTGTGTGTGTAAGTGTGTGTGTTGCATGATGACGGAGGGAACCGGCTGGTGATGTGTGAGTGCAGTGACAGGACGGTGGACAGATGCCATGTATCCGTGTTGTGTTGTGGTGTGCAGTGACGAGAGGGGAACAGGGCTGCGTATCCCCGTGTTGTGATGGGGTGTAGGATGTGTGAGAGTGAAGTGAACCAGGGGAGGATCATGTAGCTATCCGAATGTTTGTGTGAGTGTAGTGGTGTGTTGTGGGTGATGTGTATGTGTGGTGGTTTTCGATGTGTGTGGTGTGTGTGTGTTTGTGTGTTGTGATTGTTTGTGTTGTGTGTGTGTGTGTGTGTGTGTGTGTGTGTGTGTGTGATGCAGTCAGGAGGGGGTAGGCTGCGATTGCTGTGTGTACGTGTCGTGCACGTTACAGGAGGGGTACACGGCTGCGTATCCCGTGTGTGTGTGTGTGTGTGCAGTGACAGGATGGGACAGGTCTGAGTATCCCGATGTGTTTGTGTAGGTAGCTGTGCAGTGACAGGCAGGACACCGGCTTGGTCGTGTTTTGGTGCAGTGGGACAGGAGGGGAAGGCTGCGTTATCCCGTGTGTGTCCGTGTGCGAGTGTGTGCGCAGTGAAACGGAGGGGACCGGGCTGTGTGTGTGCGCATTGACAGGAAGGAGGGACAGGCAGTGGTTGCCTAAGAGTACAGGCTGTGTGTGAAGTGAGGAGCGCAGTAAAGAGAATGTGTGGTGTGTCCATGTGGAAGTGTGACTGCAAACAGAGGGGACTAGGCTTGGTGGTCCCCTGTTGTGTAGTCATGACGAGGTCACGTGTGTGCTGCGGTGCGACGAAGGGGGACAGGCTGCGGTGGTCCCTTTGGTGTGTGCGCTGACATGAGGGGACAGGCTTGTGTCTGTGGGTGCAGCTTGACAGGAGGGGAAAGCGCGTGGCCGTGTGGTGCCTACGGGGAGCGTTGCCACTGGTAGTACCGTACGGGGACCCTTGTATGTGAGTAGAGTATCGACGTGTTCCTCCTACAGAAAACCCCCGCTGTACCGCACGCCCGCGTACCCGCAGTTCCTAACCACAGTACATCCGGCGGCGCAGCCACGCTCCTGCTGGAGAATGCAAAGGCCGGGTTGAGCCGCTTGTGCGGAGGCGACATACCCTGAAAGTGCGCCTGAGCCAGCTGCTAGCGAGCGCAGTCGGAGGGCGGCCTGTACTGAGACAGAGCAGGCTTCAGTAGCTCACAGAACAGTTCTCCGCATGCTTCCCGCAACCACGCTGACCCGATGGAGGTGATCGCGAGGAGGCCGGGGCGACTGGCATGGTGGGCGGTCGGGAGATGCGGGTGGGAGGGGTCGGGGGGATGCGGACCCTGGGCGATGAGCACGGGGGACGGGAGATGCTTGCACCGGGCGGAGACTGGAATGCGATGCGATGGGAGACTGATGAGTGGTGCGCAGCTGGACGATGTTACTGGGGAGACATGATGTGTCATTCCTACCGTGTGTGTGGCTGGCACTGACGTGTGTACATGTAGGTGGCGCGGGGGACGGGAGACTGGCATGACGTGTGTTACATGGCACTGGACACAACGGGGGGCGGCTGGCACTGGACGTGATGTACAGTGGCACTGACGAGTGCGGGGGGGCCGGCTCGGCACTGACGTCGTGTATGCTGTAAGCGCACTGACGTGTAGCGTAGGCATTGATGCTGGTGCGAAACGAGGGAGGAAAGAAGAGACAGGAGAGGGGGACTGCACGGCTAAGGGATGGCTGGCACAGACGAAGGGTACGAATGGGGGGCTTGCGCACTGACTGATGTAAGAGTGTTAGAGAAATGGTGCGGCAGGGGCGGCATGGCACTGAACGTGATGTTACGTGGTGGGCCACACTGACGTTGTGTACGTTGTGCATTGACTTCGCCTGGGGCGGTTGCAGACGTTTGTAGTCGGACTTGGCGCAAGCGGGGGCAGCTGGCACATAACGTGTGGCGACTGCAATGTGTCGGCGCTGGCCACGCGCAAGGGGGGGGAGGACGGGCAGCTGACGTGTGTAAGCGTGGCACATGACGCTGTGGTGTACGAAGGAAGGAGGGCAGGGCTGGGGACACTGACGTAGTACGCGAGGCAAATTGACGATGGTTGCGCAGAGGGGGAGAACTGGAACGGCGGCACTGACGACCAGGTGTCGATGGGGAGGCTTGGCAATGACGTGTGTAGTGTGGCATTGAGTCTGACTAGCGGGGGGCGGTGGCTAGGCAATGATTGTGGTACGTGGCACTAGGCGCAAGCGGGGGCAGCTGGCAACTGACGTGTGGCGACTGGCACGCACCCGGAGGGTGACTGGACTGACGTGTATGTGTGGCACTGACGCTGGCTTGTACGTAGGGGAAGGCTGGCAGGGATGGCACTGACTGTTGTAGCGTAGCTTGGACGCTGAGGTGTGTGAGGAGGAGGACTGGCACGGCTGGCAACTGACGCATGGTGTACGAGGGGAAGGCTGGCGAGAGGGCTGCAACTTGACGTGTAACGCGCAGGGCACTGACGAGGTGTGTCGGGGGGAGGACGGCACGGCTGGTCCACTGACGCAGGTGACGAGGGGAGTCGGGCCCCATCTGAAGTTGTAGGTAGGCATGACGCTGGTGTGTTGCTGTGGGGGAGACTGGACGGCTGGCACTGCGCAGTTGGACGATAGTGGAGATGCACTGACGTGTAGGTGGCATGCGCTGGTGTACGAGGGGTAGAGGGACTGGGCACGGCTGGCACTGACGTGTGTACGAGTTGCACATAGCGTAGGTAGTACGAGGGGTTAGGACTGGCACGGCTTGGCACTGCGATAGGTGTACGGGGGAAGGCTGGCAGGGCGGGCACTAGACGTGTACGCGATTGGCACTGACGCTGGGTGTGTGGAGGGGAGGGACTGCAAGGCTGAGCACTGAAGCCAGGAGTTCGATGGGAAGGACTGGCACTGAAGTGTCCGCGGGGCAAATGACGAGCGTGTACGATGGGGAGGCTGGCACTGCAGGTAGGACCGTGGACACTGACGCTGCAGTTTGCGAGGGGTTAGGATTAGACGTTGACTGGCACGGCTGGCACTGGACGGTGTGTCAAGGTTCGCCCATACGCTGGGTTGTACGAATCGGTGGAGGATGAGGCAATGACGTGACGCGTTGGCAATAGATGACTGGGTGTGCGAGGGAGGAGACTGGCAGGTTTGGCAACTGAGTGTGTTACGTGTGGCATTGGACTACTGTAGTGTTGTTAGGGGGAGACTGGAGCGGGAGAGATGGGCAAGGGCTGGCACTGAAGTTGTGTACGGTTGGACATTGACCGCTTGGATACTGTGCGAGGGGGAACTGGCAGGCTGGCAACTGAGTCGGTAACGTGATGGCATCTAGCGCTGGGGTGAGGGGGGGAGAACGCAAGACTGGCACGGCTGGCACTGACGATGGTGTACGATGGAGAGGACTGGGCACTGACGTGTAGCGTGGCGGCACTGAACGCTGGTTTACCGACGGGGGAGAATGGCACGGCTGGCAATGACGCGGTGTACGATGGGGAGGCTGGCCGACGGGTCAACAGCGTTGGCACTGACGCTGGTGGCGCTAGGGGGAGATGGCACGGTGGCACTGACGTGTGATGAGTTGCCATACCGCGGGTGTACGAGGGGAGGCTGGCACTGACGTGTATTCTAAGAGTGAGCTAACTGGCCGTGTACGGTCCGGTCACTGACGGGTATTGCGAGGGGGGAGGACTGGCAGGGCTGGAATGACGTTGTGTACGGAGTTGCCCATACGGCGGGGATGGGCTCGTGTTACGATGGGAGGCTGGGCCCACTGAGTCTGTACGAGTGGCATGACGCTTGGTTTACGAGGGGGAGACTGGCCTCACTCGGGCTTGGCAAGGACGTGTGTACGAGTTGCCACACCATACGCGGGGGTTACGATGGGGGAGCTAGGCAACTGACGTTGTAAGAGCTGCCAATCGCGGCGCTAGTACGATAGAGGAGGAGAGGATGCGTGTGCTGTGAGGTGCGGCTGGCGCTGACCCTGTTTCCCCAGGATTTGGATGAGGAGCCACGGTCCCAAGCATCACGAGGTCACAGACGTTCTGTCAGCCGTGGCTCCTACCAGCTGCAGGCGCAGATGAACCGGGTGGGCACAGGGAAGTGAGGGGATCCGAGGTGAAGGGGTGGAGGGGTGGGGGGGTGGGTGGGGAAGCACGGGAGTGGTCGTTAGGGGTGGGGGGAGGTGGGGGGGGGGCGGGTGTTGTGAGGGGTGAGGGGTGAGGGTGGCGGGTGAGGGCAGGGGTGAGGGGTGGCGTCGGTGTGAAAGGGAGGAGCTACTACCAAGGGGCAAAGTTAACCCCACCCTCGCTCCTAGGGCCCCGGGGCAGATGTGGTGTCCCACAGCCTCTGCAGAGGCCGCCCGGGGGTTCAATGGCCGAGAAGAGGAGGAGACACCACTTTGAGATGAGAATTAACGCCCTTTGCGCATGTACCACATCCTTCGGATCCAGCTCACGATAGGACCAAGGGCCGAGTGAGGGACCCCAAACAAGCGACACCGTGGGCTGGGGCATTACTCACTGGGGGAGCCCCACACAGGGGCGGCTGGCGGCTAAAATTACTCACCTGAGGGGAGCCAACCCACACTGGGGGCGACAATAAGCACCGGGGCATCACCCCTGCGGGGAGCCCAAACACAGGGCGCTGGGGCTTAACTCAACGGGGGGAGCCCCACACAGGGGCAGCTGGGGAATTACCACACTGGGGAGAGCCCCACACGGCGCGCTGGGGCATTACACACTGCGGGGAGCCCCAAACAGGGTAGCTGGGGCATTACAAACACGGGGGTAGCCCACAAAGGGCGCTGGGGGCTACTCATGGGGAGCCCACACAAGGGGCGCGGGGCATACACTCACAGAGGGGAAGCCCCAACAAAGGGGCGCTGGGGCATTACAACAGGGGGTAGCCCACAACGGGGCGCTGGGGGCATACATCAACTGGGGGAGCCCACTCACAGGGGCGATGGGGGCATTACCACATGGGGGAGCCCCACACAGGGGCGCTGGGGCATTACACACTGGGGGAGCCCCACACAGGGTAGCGCTGGGCATTAACACATGGGTGTAACCCCAGCACAGGCGCTGGGGCATACTCACTCGTCCCGGGAGACCCGACCCACCCAAAGGCCGCGAGCTCTGGGGCACTAACTCACACGGATCCACAACCTCGGAAGAGACCACACAGGGAAGCGCCTGGGGCGCAGTCCTCGGCATTACAATACCTGGTGCGATGCCCGCAAAGGGGAGCTGGGGCCAGTACACCAACATGGGGGGACCCCACAAACGGACGCGGCTGGGGCATTACACACTGGGGGAGCCCCACAAAGGGCGCGATGGGGCATTACACACTGGGGGAGCCCCACAAAGGGGCGCTGGGGCATTACACACTGGGGGACCCCACACCCCAAAGGGGCGGTTAGGACGGCATACACAACTCGGTGCGACCGCAGCCCCACAACACGGGCGCCGCCTGGCGCGCATTCATCACCACTGGAGGGAGCCCCCACCCACAGAGTGGCGCTGCGCGCCGGCACCTACCACACCTTGTGGGCACACCCACAACCATCCCACGGGGCGCCTCGGCTTCCGGCCATTACCCACTGTGCCGCGGGACCCCCCCAAAAGGGTGCGCCCTGGGGTCATTTTACACACTGAGGGTGACCCCTACAACTGGGGCGCTGGGGCAAATTACCACACCTGGGCGACCCGACGCCCCCAAACCGGGGAGCTGAGACACAATTACACACTGGTGGGATGGCCCCACCCACACCCCAGGTCCGCGCGCTGGGACGCGCCCCCACAATTACACCACATGCCGGGGACGCCCCCCAAAGGGGCGCTGGTGGTTGCATTCTTACACACTGGGGAGCCCCCCACACAGGGTTGGCGCTGGCGAACTACCAATGGGGCGACGCCCACACAGCCGGCGTCTCCCCGTGCTGGTTCTTGAGCATTATAATACACTTGGGGGATATGCCCCTATCACACATAACTGGCCTCGCGCCGCTACCGCTGCCGGGCCACTTAACCTACTGGCGGGGTCGGAGGGAGCCCCAAAAGGGCGCGCCTGGACTTGGCCATACACACTGCGCGGCGGCGGAGCCCCACAAAGGCCGGCGCTGCCCCGGCATTACCAACACATGGGGGTATTCGCCCCCCCCAACCCCCACCCAACGGCGCCCAGCTGGCGGCATTACACACTTGCCCCGGGCCTGGGGGCAGACCCACAAAAGGGCGCGTGGAAGGAATTTACCACACTGCCGGGGCACACTGGCCCCACAAAGGGGCGCTGGGGCATTACACACTGGGGGAGCCCCACAACCTAGGGCGACGCTGCGGCGCATTACACACTGGGGGAGCTCCCATCAACAAAGAGGGGAGCTGCGGCCCCAGTAAACACGCGGGGCGAGACCCCACAAAGGGGCGCTGGCCTGGAATATAACTCACTAGGGGCGAGACCCCTCTCATCAATCAGGTGGCCGCCTTAGGGGGCACATACTAACATCAGCGAGCACCCGAGCCCCCCACACACCCCCAGGGGCGCTGTAGGCTTAGATCCTTCACTTTTTCACCGGCGGGAGCCCCACAAAGGGGCGCTGGTGGCATTACACATGGGGGAGCCCCAACCTTTCACAACAGGGCGCGCTGGGGATACACACTGAGGGGGGGACCCTTCCACACACCAAAGGTTGCCGCGCCTGCGTTCGGGGCATTACAACCTGGGCGAGACATTACCACAAACCCAGGGGACCGCCTGGCCCGGCTATTTTACACACCCTGGGGGCAGCCCCAACATCCCACCACAGGGGGCTCCCGGCGGCATACTCACTGGTGGGCCCCCAGCACCTCCACAATATTGCGGTCGCGTCCCCCTGCGGGCTATTCTCCACACTAGGGGGAGCCTCCCTCACCACCACGGCTGGTACGTGCGCCTGTAGCCATTGCAGTCACATGAGCGGGACGCCATGACATCCCACCTAAGGGGCGATGCGGGCTAGTTCACCTCCCACTATGTGGGAGACCACACACACAGGGGCCGGGCGCCTCGGTGCCACTTACCCACACAGCTGGGGGGCCCCCCACAAGGGGCGCATGCTTTTGAGGAATTAACATCCACTGGGCGCCGAGCCACACCCACAAAGCCGGCGCGCCCCTGGCGCATTACTCACTGGCCCGGACGCACCCCCACCCAAAAGGACCGGCGCCACCTGGCCGGCATATCAACTCAGGGAAGCCCCACAACACGAGGGCGATTGGGGCATGTACCACACTGGGGGATGCCACACAACTAGGGCGCGATGGGCCGGCGCACATTACCACACATGAGGGGAGCCCCACAAAGGGGCGCTGGGTTTGCGCATCTACAACACTGCGGGGACGCACCACAAATGGGGCGCCTGCACGGGCCTTCCTTAACCACACATGGACGGGAGCCCCACACAGGGCCGCCGCAATCCCTCGGGTGGCATCTAACACACTCCGGGGGCACGCCCCACACCCCACGGGCGCAGAATCGACGTGCGGCATTACACAATGCGTTTCTTGGCGGCAGCACCACCCAAATGTTGTGGCGCTGGCCCGGCATTACCAACACTCGGGGGAACACCATCACCAGCGGGGCGCGGGCCCGCTGCATACACTACTGGGCGGAGCCCCCACCCACAACTAGGGTTGCGGCTGGGCGGCATGTTTACCTACACGGGGGTCCTACGCCCCACAAACGCCGCGCAGCGCTGTGGGCGTTCTCACTAAAAACTGGGGGACCCAGCCCTAGCAAACCGGGCTTGCGCAATGGTGGGCTTGCCATAATCTATCACACTGGGCGCGATTATTGCCCACACAAAGGGGCGCTGGGGGCACTTATCTTTCTGCCCACTGGAGGGTTAGACCCAAACAAGCGGGATTGCACCACTTTGGTTTGCGCCTCCCCAGCCCATTACAACTAGGGAGCCACACACACAGGGGAGCGTGGTCTGGCATTTACAATACCACCTGAGAGGCGCACTCTCCCCCACCAAAGGGCTTCCTATTCCAAAAGGCGTGCGCTGGGGCATTACTCACACTAGGGGGGAGCCCACCACTCCCAGGGGCCCCCACTGCGAGAGTGGACATTAAATGTGGACCGGCCCGCCCGACGTCCCCCATCCAACAGGGTGGCCCCTGCTCACTATTTGGCGTTGTGCGCTGTTTTCTTTTTGTTTCCATTTCTTAGAGTGTGTGGGGTGCTGAGCCACCCCCAATGTTTATAGCAGCAGACGCCCTTATCAACCACACGGTTATGATATAATTTTTTATATAATCACTTATTCACTTGGTATTGTGGTTTATATAGTTTATTTATGGTTTAGTCACTGCACTTTATTTATCTATATATAAGTAGGAGTTAGATAGTAGCGCACAGTTTATTCTTGTCCTGTCCCCTCCTGTCACTGCACACACACACGCAGCCGGTCCCCTCCTGTCACTGCACACACACACACACACACACGGGATACGCAGCCTGTCCCCTCCTGTCACTGCACACACAGCCGGTCCCCTCCTGTCACTACACACACACACACACACACACACACACACACACACACACACACACACACACGGGATACGCAGCCTGTCCCCTCCTGTCACTGCACACACACACACACACAAGAGGGATACGCAGCCTGTCCCCTCCAGCCACTATTTTCCCACCTTGCGTCCACTGCCAATACCTGCTGCCACACTGCAGCCATTCCACAGCCGCCTGTGGCCTCTCTAACTACCAGGGACAGAGAACACCTGGAAGACAGGAGTGGGGGTGGGGAGGACATTAGACATTTACATATAACATGATCTGTAAGAGAAAATGAGACCCATAAACAGCAGGACGGGTTGCAGGAAGAAAAGGTGTGCATACATGCACACACACACCCATCTCATTCTGGCTACCTGCAACTGCCGGACTCTCTCCAGTGAAGCAGCACTGCAAGAGCTGGAAGCTTAAAGAGATCAAATGTGATATTGTTGGCCTTAGAAAAGATGAAAGTCTCAAACTCCAAAGCGAACGCCTATTACAAGCTTGACCCTACCTCTCTTTGTAACTATCGACCTGTCTCCCTCCTGCCTTTTGCCTCTAAACTCCTTGAACATCTTGTATTCTCTCGCTTGCTCCATTTTCTCAACACCTATTCTCTCCTAGACCCTCTACAATCTGGCTTCCGCACTGCTCACTCCACCGAAACAGCCCTCACTAAAATAACTGACGACCTCCATGCTGCCAAAGACAGAGGTCATTACACTCTGCTCATATTACTCAAAACCTTAGCTTCCGCCAGGCATTGGACCATGGACAACTCTCTCCCTCCACATCTCCATAATCTGGTGTTAGTAACAAAAGCTCATCTGGATCTCTGTTACCTCTCCCATCATAACTTTCAGTGTGCTCTTTTCGCTAACACTTCCTCCTCCTAATCAATCTCTCTGTGGGGTCCCGCAGGCGACTGTCCTGGGACCTCTTCTCTTTCTCTGTACACACTTTCTCTAGGTGACCTGATCACATCTCTTGGTTGTTTAAATATCTATCTCTATGCTGATAAACACACAAAATTACTTTTCTACCCTGACCTTACACCTGCTGTACAGACCAAAGTTTCTGAATGTCTCTCTGCTATATCTCCTGGATGGCCTCCATCCGGACAAACTTAACATGGCTAAAACAGAGATCCTCATACTTCCCTCCCAAAACCTACAACTCTTCCCACATTGACCTGGTTGATAAAAAAGTAGCCTCATCATTCACCCAGTAGCCCAAGCACACTGCCTTGGGGTCACACTCGATTCCTCTCTCACATTCTCCTCTTACATTCAAAACGTCTCTAAAACCTGTCGCTTTTCCCCCCGCAATATAACTAAGATACGACCGTTCCTCTGTTGCTCGACTGCTAAAACTTTGACTCAGGCCCTCATTCTCTCCCGCCTCGATTACTGTAACCTCCTGCTGTCCGGCCTTCCTGCCTCTCACCTGTCTCCCCTACAATCTATCCTCAACGCTGCGGCCAGAATCACTCTACTTTTTCCTAAATCTGTCTCAGCGTCTCCCCTCCTGAAATCCCTCTCCTGGCTTCCGATCAAATCCCGCATCTCACTCAATTTTCCGTCTCACTTTTAAAGCTTTACACTCTTCTGCCCCTCCTTACATCTCATCCCTAATTTCTCGCTATGCACCATCCCGACTCTTGCATTCTGCTCAAGGATGTCTTCTTTCTACCCCCTTTGTATCTAAAGCCCTCTCCCACCTTAAACCTTTCTCACTGTCTGCCCCACACCTCTGGAATGCCCTTCCTCTCAGTACCCGACTAGCACCCTCTCTATCCACCTTTAAGACCAACCTTAAGACCCACTTGCTTAAAGAAGCATACGAATAGCACTGTGGCCAATATTATACACACAATACATAAAGCTTGGCCCCCTGCAGAAGCACTTACCAATTTGCCCTCTTACTGTCTCTGTACGTTCCTTCTACATACAAATTAGACTGTAAGCTCCTCGGAGCAGGGACTCCTCTTCCTAAATGTTACGTTTATGTCTGAAGCACTTATTCCCATGACCCGCTATTTATATTATTTGTTATTTATATGATTACCATGTGTATTACTGCTGTGACGCGCCATGTACAGTAATGGCGCTATATAAAGACATACAATACATCACAGGAGGTATGTAGTATGAAAGCTCATTGGAAAAAGCAGCCAGAATCAGAATTCAATTGATAGAGATACATGCTTCAAAGTATCTAAGTGTATGCCCAAACATCAAGTCACAGACAATGAAGTGGAGATGTCTACCATGAAATCCAAGGAAACTGTCCCCACAAGATCATTATGTGGGGTTTGGATGCAAAGATTGGTGCCTAGCTTAAAGACGAAGCATCAGTTAGTCAGTATTGTTACGGTGACAGGAATGAACATGGGGACAGATTGGGGGAATTTGCAGAATGCGAAAACCCTACATCATGAATTCCTTATCCAAGAAGAATCACAAAACAAAATGGACCCAATGGAATAAATAATTAAATTGAATAGATCTTAACTAACTCAAAAGACGTGATGAAAAAACTGCACAGTCCTTAACCATTTTGACACAAGGCGTAATCACAGATTGGTTCACTGCAAATTGCATCTGAATGAAAAGTTGGAAAGAACAAAACGGATTAAAATTAAATCAATAGGAGAATAAAGCCCATTTGAAAGAAACAAGACAGTCTTTCAAGGTAATCTTCCACTTTGCCTCAAGAAGAAAGTGTTTGACCAGTGTATTCTGACTGTGAATGAATGTCAGTGACATCATCACAAGGGTGAAGAAATTAAAAATTGCGGTAGGCTGGGACATTTCACAAGAAGAAATGACCATCGTTGGACAGGGATTTTACTCGAATGGATTCCAAGGGATATCAAAAGACCAAAGACGATGACCAAAATTGATGAAAATGAATCTGAGAAACGTGAACAGGCTTGCAAACGTAGTACCTGAAAGATCATGGGGGAGGCCTTCATCCCATATATCTCATCAACATCATCGGCCCTTGGCTATCCACTGCTAGATGAAGCCTCCCGAATGATCTTCAATGTACTGCGGCTTCACATATCTCGTCTCCACATTGCTCTAACAAATTTTCTGATTTCATTCTCCCATCTTACCTTTGGCCGTACATCTTGGTCTTTTAATCTCTCTTGGAATCCAGTTGGGTACCATCTTTGACCAACAGTGACCATATCTCCTTGCGATATGTTCAGCCCAATTTAAATTCTTTACCCTTCTGATGATGTCACAAACATATACCCAGCATACATCTCTCCATACTTTGTGTGGTCTGAAGCTTCTGAATTATTTTTGCATTTAGAGTCCAAGTTCCACACCCACGCGTGAGTCCGGGCAGGATACACTGCTCGAAAACATTCTTCTTTAGGCGCCATGGAAGGTTCCCTTGAAATATGGTCTTGTTTCTTCCAAATGCCTCCATCCAATCTTCATTCTCCTGTTGGTTTCATTCAAAACTTCCCACCCATTGTTACTTGCTGGCCGAGATAGGCCTAGTCTTCCACTTCTAGTTCAAGCTGCAGTTCAAGCTGCCGTTTTTAAATATATATTTATTTATTTTTCCCCCATTCAGTATGTGCATCAACACAATCTGCACACGGACAAGTGATTAGCTAAGCGGCAGATCGATCCGTTCTCCTGTAATCGATCGCTTGCTCCGGGTTATTTAATTCAGTTCTTGCACAGCATTCTGGGTAATGTAGTCCTGGAATATGATTGACTGGGCAGTTACTAGATACAATTGGTTCACTGCTAGAGAGAGGGCGGGGCTCAAGAGCCGGAGCCAATCAGAAGGGAAGAGGGCTGTCACTTTTGAAATGCTTCTTACATTAGAAACATTAAAAATGTCTTTAAAACATTCTTTTTAATGCTCCAAGTACCTTATATTTTTTAATCAATAAATACATTTTTGGTCACCGTGTCCTAGCTTTGCTGTTTTGGCTGTGCAACGGCTACTTCTATTTGGTTCTCTCGCTACTCATTATGGCGGCAGTTTTATGCACCAAGGAAGTTAGTCTTTAACGGAGTGCCACCATTTATTTATAACATTTATATAGCGCCCTAAATTAGTTCATAAAATCATGGCGGGGTTACATATGGAATATTTCATGTGTTGGGCATAGTCATTGTTAAGATGTCTTTGTGGTGAGAAGGGGTGTGAACAGACTGGTCGGGCTACGGGTTAGGTGCATTGAGAGATTGCTTGGGTCAGGTCTTTTTGGTGGCATGGTGATGGATCTGACAGTGGGGATAGGTGAGGCGATTGGATCGGTGAAGTGGGAGACTTTGGGGGTTTTGGAGTTTTTAGGAAGGGGTGAAGTTAGTGGAGATCATGGACATTGGGGGGGGGGGGGGGGGGGGGGTGGGGATGTTAATGGGGATCATCGAACATGATGGAGAAGAGATGAGTTTTGAGTTGGCTTCTGAAGAGAGGAAGGGGGCAGATTTGATGTGGTGGGGGAGCTTGTCCCAGTGGTGGGGGAGCTTGTCCCAATGGAGTGGGACGAGTAAGACAAATTATCGGAACCTAGAGGTGTGGGGGATAGAGGGGGAAGTGAGGGTTGTGGCATTCGGGGAGCGAAGAGGACGGGAAGGGGGGTAGCAAGAAATAATTCTGCAAAGTAAGGTGGGGCAAGACCATGGAAAGATTGAGAGACCGGGGTGAGGAATTTAAAAAGAGGGAACGTTGTTGGATAAGTAGCCAATGGAGTTGGGAGCGGAAAGGGGTGGTGTGGGCAGAGCGGGGGAGATTGAGGAGTGTACGGGCTGCAGCGTTTTGGATTTGTTGGAGGGGTATGGAGGAGTAGAGGGGGTGACCAAGGAGTTACAGTAGTCGAAACGGGTGAAGATAAGGGAGTGGATGAGAAGTTTGGTCCAGGAGAAGGAAATAAGTGGAGATAGTTTTCTTATGTTGTACAGGTGTTAGCGGCAGGTGGTGGTAGTGGTAGTGATGGAGGTGATGTGTTGGGCAAAGAGGAGGGAAGAGTCAAAAGTGATTCCAAGGTTGCGAGCAGAAGAGGAGGGGGAGATGGTGGGAATTTGGGGAGGATGGAGGGAGGAGGAAGCAGGAAAGTAGAGAACTTCAATCTTAGCTGGGTTAATTTGTAGGACATCCAAGTGGAAATGGCAGAAAGACAGGTAGAGATACGGGTGGAAAGTTCGACTGAGAATTGTGGGAAGGAGAAGTAGATTTGGATGTCTGCACAAAAATGGGGACGTTGAATCCATGGGAGGAGATGAGGTCAAAGAGGGGGGCAGTGAATAGAGAAAAGAGAGGACCAAGGACGGATACTTGGGGCACGCCCACTTGGAAGCTGGTGGGCGGAGAGGATGAATTGCTGAAGGTGACGTAGTAGGAGCGGTGGGAGAGATGGGATGAGAACCATGAGAGGGCGGTGTTAGTGATGCCAAGGTGGAGAGGAGAGCGAGGTTATCGACGGTGTCAAAGACTGAAAATAGGTCGAGGAGGATGAGGATGGAGGAGAGTTTGGAGTGGCGAGCTTGGGAGAGAACGTTGTGAATGGTGAGAAGGGCAGTTTCATCACAGTATGAGGGACAGAAGCCAGACTAGACAATGGGATGGAGGGAATAGGTGTGGATGAAGGTAGAGAGCTGGTTGTGAACAATACGCTCGAGGAGTTTGGAGAAGTATGGAAGGAGTGAGATTGGGCTAGGGTTGGAAAGTTGGAGGGGAGGGCCGTGATATTTTTTTCTGAGGAGAGGGATGACCACAGCAGTTTTGAAGAAGCCTGGGTATTGTCCACTGGATAGGGGAGGAGAGCAGGGAGTGTGGAATGGGGTCAGAAAGGGATGTGGTGGGATGGGAGCGTTTGATGAGATATATAGATATACATGCACATCCCTCTATAGCCACTGTTTACAAATGTGCTGTGGAGGGGCCCGAGTCCTTCCTCCCTTACTACACCATAACTGGACCCTTGAATAAAACCAGGCGAGACTTGTGTATATATATATATACCAGTGCTTTATGATCCCTGAGCGACTTTAACTGGGCGGCCTTTACTCTTAATGAAAATTGACAATTGATACCAACTTACTGTAATTTTCTATTCCTGGAGAGTCCTTCCATGGCAGGGTTCACCAAGGAAGGGCTATTTATGGTCCTCCCACAGGAATATATGTGTCCTATCTCAGTCGGAGGGTGGAACTTAACCCATTGGTAACCACTGCCATGGGGACAACCAGGAAACCTCACTACACAATAAATTAGGACGCTGCACTGTCCCTTATATTACTCCCAGTGGCCAATGTGGAAACCACTTAGGCCAATATTTTTGCTACTACTGCGTTGAAGCTCTTATCTCAAAATTGTTTAGTCGATTTGCAGACCAGTTAAAGGTGAAACATAAGGTGTGTGTGATTTACAAAGGATACTGGAAAGTTGCGGGAAAGGGCCTCCCGTCTGTCTATTATCCGGTTGCACTTCAACAGCGTAGCAAGTATCTGGATCTCTCTTCCTGTAGACTCTTCTCTTGCTTTGTGTCCAGGGGATGTGTTTCTGCTGCTGCCTTTCAGTCTCCTTGGCTGGCAGTCTCCTACAAACCTCCTGTGACAGTAGGGCTAGCTGGCATCACCAAACTGGGATGAAGCCCAGTTAGCTACCCCTAAATCTATGTAACTTGGCCACCTTTGTAAGGCTTATTTTGGACAAATGTACTTTAATATCTGGGGAAGAACAGGGAATGTGTAAATGTATTTCCAGGTCTGTAAGAATGTATTTCAAAGTCTGTATTTGTTATTCCCTGTAAATGCAATACCACAGTTTAGTGAATCAATATTGTTCCCTGTTAATTCCCAAGTCTAGTTGAGCAAGCAATATGAGATAAAGTGTTTGTGATCTATGTGTAAGCACTGTGATGTGATTTGGGAGGCAGCCCTATAAAGTGTTAATTGGATTAAGTGAACAATCAGGGATGGGGCTGGGTTCTTAGAACGCCCTCTGGCTGTTGTGGCACTAACTTAATCTGTGTTCTGATTGTCCAGTAGCCCCCTCCCATGCAATGGATAGCCATAGAGGGCTATACAAGAGGGGCTGCTGATCAAAGAATCAGATCTACTTTCAGAGAGACACTCTGGGAAGGAGTGTGGAGATCTACCTTCAGAGAGCAAGAGAGGCTAACAGAGACTAAGAGACACTCTGGGAAGGAGTGTGAAGATTCCCTCAGAGGACTATCTGAGAGACAGAGAGACTGAGAGACATTCTGTGAAGGAGTTTGATTTTTACAATGACCAGCTGGAGAGATGTCTCATTCAGCCCTCTGAGATCCTGGACGAGAAGCGAACAGGACAAGCCTTCTTGAAGCAGGCCCCTGCACCTAGTGAGGCTAGAGTCTGCTCCCCAGGCCCCCAGTTGGTATTGTATCGTGTTTTGTACATCTTTGCTTTGTCTGCTGGCGTGCCAGAATAAACCCCATTTTATTTAACAACTTTGTCCTGTCTGGTGCTAATGATCCCAGTGGTTTCGGTGTTAAAGTACTGGTCTCCCGTGACACCTCCTCTTTCACCTCTGAGTGCTAAGCCCTTCTCACTGTCACCTGGGCTGTATCTCTGTGTGCCAAGAGAGATTAATAGACCAAGACGACGACCAAAATTAAGATGGGAAGATGACATCAAAAAATGTGTTGGAGCAATGTGGAGAAGAGAGGTTGCAATAGCAGTATCTGGAAGATCCTTGGGGAGGCTTCATCCACAGTGGATCAACAAGGGGAGTGTGTGTCACAATGTTCAGAAAAATAACAGGGTGAAAGCACTATAATGAAGTCTGACATTATCTGGTGCCAGTCAAAATAACAAAGGATGAATTCACAAAAACCAATTCAAATGTATCCAGAATTGTAGGAAAGTGGGAGTCACTTTCGTGCTTTTTTGCTGCAAATAAATGAATACTTCTAAATGTCCAAGTGACTCCGTTACATATTTCTACCTCTGTGCAGCTAGATAAGAGAGATAGATATCTTTTGCTTCAAAATCCATTGAGATTGATCCCAATAAGCGTATGCTTGCTGCATTGCACACACATACAGTAGATATTTATATACCTTCCCAGCTGTGTATAGATAGATATTTATATATACACCCCAGCTGTAAACATAGATATACACAGATAGATATTTATATATACCCCCAACTGTATATAGATAGATATATACCCCAGCTAGACATATATACACAGGTAGATATTTATATATACGCCCCCCTATACACACAGCTGTATATAGATATATGTATATATACCCCCCCCCTCCCCAGCTGTATACAGGTAGATATATACCCCAGCTAGACATATATACACAGGTAGATATTTATATATACGCCCCACACACTCACAGCTGTATATAGATATATACCCCCGGCCCCAGCTGTATACAGATAGATATATACCCCAGCTAGACATATATACACAGGTAGATATTTATAATATTGGGGGGCTCTGTCTCGTTCTATATTGGGGGGCTCTGTCTCGTTCTATATCAGAGGGGCTCTCGTTCTATATTGGGGGGCTCTGTCTCGTTCTATATTGGGGGGCTCTGTCTCGTTCTATATTGGGGGGCTCTGTCTCGTTCTATATTGGGGGGCT
>WSYH01011221.1:0-21295 GCA_036426205.1 Ascaphus truei
TCTGCTACACCTAGAGAAGCACTCTCTGCCCCACATAGATGAAGCACTCCTGCCCACACATAGAGAAGCCTCTCTGGCCTACACATAACCCACAAGTTCCTGTTTTTTCAATCCATCCAATAAAATTAAGCAAGACATGTAAGGCTGTCATGCTTTGGAAGAGGAGACAATGAGTTGAGCTTATCTGGACTAATCATACATCTTTCGTGACCCTGTTTTCAGGTAATGTAGAGGAGACCCGTGTTTAGTTACGGTCTACGCAGAAGCTATCCACTCACATCATCCTCATAAGCACAAAAAAGTGCCGCTCTACACAGCTAACAGCAACTGCTAACACGCTTTCTTCTGCAAAACCAAGCACAGCATTTACAAAACAAACATAAACAAAGACCTGTGTTTAGGGAATCACCCAGGAGCTACTCTCAAAAGACTTATGCTGAAACAGAATAGTCCTCTGCACCACAGGACAAGCAGCAGCTCACTCTGCCAGACAGGGCATCAAGCTTTATACAGCAAACTGCACACCGCCTGCAACCTTACAGAATAGCAAAGCAGCTTCAAAGACCAAACCTGCACGGCAACCCTGCACACAGGCAGCAAGCTTTGCAACCCGACTGTAACACCACATAACCTAATTGACCTTTTCTCTGTCTGGAGTCCACCCGCTCTCAGCCCCCAGTGGAGGAGCACGGAAACAGCCTGTAGTACAGCTACCCCAACGCTGCACGCTGCAGGCACCAGCTCGAAGCAAACACATCTGAGACAGACGCTCCTAAGACGCTGAGCAAGGTAAAAGAATCCGTCACCCACCACACTGCAAAAGGCCTACCACACCTACGATCAAGTGGCAGAGACTCAAGTCCTCACCCAACAGATCAACGCAGAAACATCCTCAGATACAGAAGACCAGCTCGCGCTCTGCAACAGGCGCAGG
This sequence comes from Ascaphus truei, assembly GCA_036426205.1. Classification (NCBI taxonomy): domain Eukaryota; kingdom Metazoa; phylum Chordata; class Amphibia; order Anura; family Ascaphidae; genus Ascaphus; species Ascaphus truei. The sequence continues at coordinate 935 of WSYH01011221.1, forward strand.
CAGGCGCAAGGGCCCCAAACGGACAGTCACACTCGACACAAAAGGGCCGTCGAAACAATGAGACTGACATTAAAGCACCCAGCGAAAGGGTGTGGTATGTGTGAGAGCCTGGGAGGTACACTGGTCGTGAAATTAGGTAACGTTGCACAGCACTAGTGATCATGGAAGAAACAAATTAGGCAAGCTATAGCCCAATTGAGTCAGTCACAAAACGTTCCACAATGCTGGTCACAAACATATCTCGCCTACCTAAAAAGAATTAACAACGGAGGAAAGCCTCACGAACGCGACCAGCAGGAGCAACTGACCTGGGGCTTCGACGGCTTCTGCATACACTATTACGTGAGGCCGAAGACCAGAGAAGAAGACCTTTTGCTGGAACTGCAGTCGCGCGCCAAGCATATCCAACACTCATCAAGGTTCAGCAAGATAGTGCAATCTAACGCGTCCACGCAAGCACCCAACGCTACCAAGAGCGCGGAGCCGCCGCGAGGCCGCACGTTCCAGGTCCGAATATAGTCGCAGAGAGGCAGCAGTAAGGGCAAAAAGCCGCGTAGAAGAAGGAGAGCAGAATGCCACTGCTGCCGCTGCAAATGCCGCCGCTGCTGCTACCGCAAAACCGACCCGCCGGCCGCCGCTGCCAATGCCGCCACTCGCGTAGGTAAACCGAATTTGATTCGACCTAGAGGCGTTAATCAAAGAAGGAAGCCGCCGCCGCCATAAGCCCAAGCGGAAGTCCTAGAAGCGACCCGCGCAACAGGACGGCGGGGAGCTCCCGTACAGACGATAGCTTCAGAGGAATCCAGCCCAACGACCACTGAAGACTACGTCAGGAGCCTCTTCAGTGTAAACCCAGCGCACCATCTCAACACATGGATGGAGCGCTCCACAGATACCGAAACACTGCTAGGACCCACGAGGAGACACGCTGCTCCATCAATGGCACATGCTAGCCTGGGATAAGCCACAGCCACAAGAGTGATCACACCCAGCCGCACACGGATACACCACAACAGGCTTGCAATCCCGTACAACACCACGCGGGAGAAAAAGCCCCTCACACTAGCCCAGCGCCATCACGCGTCCACACCAGAATAGGGCGACCGCAACAGACCGTCCCAGCAACTACCCTCAGAAGGGGTCAAACGCGCAGACGTCTCAGGTTCTGACAGACATAGCCAAGTACATATCCGTCGCCACTTGGTGACGCAGGACCATCAGCTTCGACGACCGCCCTGAGAACACCGGACGTGGAAGTTCACGTTCAAAGACGCATCGACAGCTGGACTTCTCACAAGGGAAGAGCTCAACCTGTTAGTTAAGTTCTTGGGAACGTATCCAGGGAGCAAGCGCAGAGACTTCGGACGGCAAACGCACATCAACCCAAGTAGGTCTGGACCTAGTGTGGGAAAGCTAGAAGAGAACTCTGTGCATGCCCTGAAGCAGTCGAGGATTTCACTCTTCAAAGACTCGAGAGCTTCCCCAAGATCACGAGTAAGACTACATCCGAAGTTAACTAGATCTTGGAGACCTGCTGCAAGAACTGGAGTTCGCCAAGAAAGACCATTCTCATAAGGTCTCAACCCCTAAGATTTCAGCTCTTGGAGTGAGACCCATCCCTGAGAGAAGCTACCCTTAACCTCCAAGAAGGTGGCTTATCAAAGGTTCCAAATACAAAAGGGGAGAAGCAGGTTGTTCTTCCCCCCATTCTCATTCTTCGTAGCTTCATCTGCGAAGCGGCAAACACAAGAAACGATCCCATTTTTCTACTAGGGTGCGCAACCACATACAGTGCAAGCAGCCGCAGAACGGAGACCACGACAGATATGGTACCCCCACAACACCCATCTCGGCCCGCAAGGACGACGTGCCTCCACGGCCCAAACTACTCCCGATCAGTCGGTCGCCGGAGACAAGGAACCAAGGGACCAACAGGGATTCCCCATAAAACCAAGAAAGCCACCCCCACCTCAACAAATGCTTTGGGTGTCAGATGAAGTCCCTAGAGTAAACGCAAGAGGTGTACTTGGAGAATTCGGAGTTTGCTTCAAGTGTGCGGTTCCACGACCCATCTAGCCATGGACTGTAAGGAAGAGATCAAATGCACAGTGTGCGAGATGACACACGTGACAGCGCTTACACCAGAGGCGATTACACTCCACCAACTCAAGAACCCATCCTCCATAGCGGAGCATGGCGGGGAGAAAGAGAAGGAGAGTCAACATCCGTCCATCTCAGCGCACTGATGTTGCGGAAAAGAAGGTGACAAAATGTCCTGCTCCAAAAATATGCCTTGTCGCAGTGCACCCCCCGGGACAACCTGAGAAGTCTTCGGATGTACGCAATCCTCGACGACCAGAGCAACCGATCACTGTCAGAGTCAGAGTCTTCGACATGTTTAACATACAAATGGTGCCTTCCTTACACTCTCAGAAGCTTGCGCAGGCAAATGGAGACACAGGAGAAGAGTGAACGGCTACAACATTGCTCAATAGACGGCAAAGTGAACTGCCCCTTCCCATACTCATCGAGTGCAACCACACATACCACAACAGGGACGAGATACCCACACCAGACGTGGCACCTCCATTACCCCCCACTCAAAGGAATAGCCAACCACATCCCGCGCCGTGGAACAAGACGCCAAGATCCTGCTGCTGCTCGGTAGGGACATCATGAGGGTACATAAAGTCCCGTAACCAGCACAAACGACCCCACAACGCGCCATACGCCCAAAGACTCGACCTAGGATGGGTGATAGTGGCAACTCGTGCACTAACAGAGGCCGGGCAAGACTAACTTGATGCCCGCAGAACGATGACAGAATTTGACACCCATCTCTCTCTGACCATGTCTTGGCCTCTCCAAGTGACCGAAGGCCAAGTGAAGGAAAGAACAGGTCATAGCCCCTGGAGACCACAAAGACATCCTCACGCCTCGATGGTGCGACAGATGGTTAGGATGCTCAGCAGTCCAGACAGCCAAGGATGATGAGTCGACTCCACCGAAGGAAGAGGAGTAACCTCCCCAAAGGTGACCGATAAAGGGATCGTCCTAAAAAAACAACAATCAGACAATACTCTCCGCGAGCAGGCACAATTAAGACGTAACGTTGTTTCCTCTCCACAGAGTATCAAGCAACAAGCAACCAATTGCCACGGCTGGCAATAGCCGCAAAAGATTGCGCCCCACAGCGAACCACAGTTCAAAGGACTGTCGTTCCAAACACGTAAAGGGGACAGTTGCAGAACATTTCCCAAAAGGATTTACAAGGACAAAAAGAGACTGTTTTCTTGTCTTGTCATGTCCAGGGAGAAAACAACCTCCCGTGGCAGTCAACAAAGAACACCAAAGCGTTTCACCAAACTCTCGGAGATGTTCTCGTGCAAGAGAAATGTACCGTGACTAACGTGCTCACAGCGTCCAGACAACAAGGAACGATGACAAACAAACACCCTCGAGGGAAGATAGAATTCCGAGTTAACTGTCAAGGAGCTCTCTAAAGACGGACTAAGCAGTCGGGTGCACTCCGCTACCATCATTCCGTTCACCAAGGAGCTCTTCCAAACAATGGAAACATGCCATCCTAGTTCACCTCCCGCACCTCTGCGGGCCCACAAAGGGAACCAGAGACCAAAAACAACATTTGTGGTCTTCATCCAAAGATATTCTTTACCCCCCCGCAAAGCCAGCACCTCTAATGGAGGAAGGCAAAGAATGTCGTTACCAAACTCCCATCACCTGGGGCCTAACCCCCTCAGGAACCCCGTATCAATCCGGGTAATGTTCAACCCACGCTCAGCTTCAGGGAGTCTCCCTGAACGACGCCCCCCTTTATTCGGATTAATTCGATCAAACCAGTTTTCGCAGGGACAGTATCCGCTCCCACAAGGAGCCAAAGCCCTCTCCTCTCTGCAACCAGTGATAAGCAACAGAGCTGCCACGGCTGGTATACCTACAAGGGATACACTCTGTGGGTGAACTACAGAGACAAAAGGACTGTTCTCTCACAGACTAAAAGGAACCGGCCGAGACTTTTATACAAAGACAGGTGGTGCAACACAGCACGCTGGAGCTGTGATCCACCCTGCATCCTTTGCAAAGACCCTTGGCCAAGGGACCTTGATACCAGTGATACCGGCGGTTCACAATCGCTATGTACACACGGACTCTTGCATTGTTTGATAATGTGATGTTATCTTTGTTATCATTGTCACATATGTTCCACATATTCCAGTTATATAGTGGTATCTCCAGATACCAGACGCGGGAGTGTCATGAACAGAATCACATTCCCCTGCCCGACCCCCCTTCTGCTTGTCAGCCCTTAAGTTCACTGCAGCATTGGCTCCACATACACATATGTGCCTGTGTAACATGCAACAATGTTGCATTTTTTTGCTCTGAGCACATAATCAGTGAAACTGCTACTGCAGCTTCTCCAGTCCTCCCAGTTAATGGACTTTCCCATGTTCCCCCTGTTCTTTTGCTGACAGTAGTGCAGTCCCACTCACACCTTTAGTGTGAACCCCTGCCCCTCACTTTCTTTTCCACCCTAGATTACAGTGAGTACAGACCTGTCTGCATCCACCCCCTGGTAAGGCCTTTCTCTCTTACCATAGTCCAACCTCATAGAAGCACTCCCACATAGAAAGCACTCTCTGCCTACACTACACCCACAAGTTCCTGGTTTTCTAATCCAAATAAAATTAAGAAAGACATTAAGGACTTGTCATCTTTGGAAGAGGAGGACATGAGTTGAGCTTAAACTGGAACTAATCATACATCATTCGTGACCCTGTTTCCAGGAAAATCATTATACCCAATCCCCGTTATTCATGTACTGTAATCATTATACCTAACCCCTGTTTCATGTACTGTGTAACCATTATACCTACCACCCCCTGTTATACATGCAATGTGTAATCATTATACCCTAACCACCCCGTTTATCATTGACTTTTAATCATTATACCTACCCCCTGTTATACATGTACTGTGTAACCATTATCCTACCCCGTTATACATGTACTGTGTAATCATTATACTACCCCCTCTATTATTCATGTATGTTAACATTATACCACTCCCCTGTTATTCATGTACTGTGTAATCATTATACCCCTACCCCCCGTTATACATGTACTGTGTAATCATTATACCATCCTCCTGTTATACAGTACTGTGTAACCATTATACCCTACCCCCCCCGTTATACTGTACTGTGTAATCATTTACCTACCACCCCTGTTATTCATTCTTTGTAATCATTATACCTACCCCTGTTATTCATGTACTTGTAATCATTATACCCTACCACCCGTTATACATGTACTGTGTAATCATTATCCTACCCCTGTATACATGGTGCTGTGTCATCATATACCCTACCCGTGTTATACTGTACTGTGTAACATTATACCCTACCCCCTGTTTATTCATGTACTGTGTAATCATATACCTACCCCCTGTTATACATGTACTGTGTAACCACTTTATACTACCCTACCCCCCTGTTATATGTACTGTGTAAACATTTACCTACCCCCTGTTATCATGTACTGTGTAATCATTATACCTATCCCACTTTTATAATGTACTGTGTAACCATTATACCTACCACCCCTTTTATACATGTACTGTGTACCATATATACCCTTACCCCGTTATACATGTACTTTGTAATCATTATACCCTACCCCGTTATATACACTGTACTGTGTAATCATTAACCTACCCCATACCCCCTTATACATGTACTGTGTAATCATTTATAATACCCTACCCCCTGTTTATACATGTCCTGTGATAATAACCATTATAACCATCCATCCCCCCCCGTTAATTCATGTCGTGTAATCATTATACCTAACCCCTGTTATTCATGTACTGTGTAACCATTATAACCTACCCCCCGTTATACCTGTACGGTGATCATCATTATACCTAACCCCCCTGTTATTCATTATACTGTGTATCTTAATACCCTACCCCCTGTTATTCATGTACTGTGTAATCATTATACCCTACCCCCCGTTATACATGTACTGTGTAATCATTATACCCTACCCCTGTTATACATGTGCTGTGTAATCATTATACCCTACCCCTGTTATACATGTACTGTGTAACCATATATAACCCTAACCCACCCTGTTATCATGTACTGTGTAATCATTAATACCTACTACCTCCTGTTATACATGTACTGTGTAACCATTATATCCTACCCCCTGTATACATGTACTGTGTAACTCATTATACCCTAACCACCCTGTTATACATGTACTGTGTAACCATTATACCCCTACCCCCTGTTATCCATGTACTGTTAATCATTATAACCTACCCCTTATACATGTACTGTGTAATCATTTATAACCTACACACCCTGTTATACATGTACTGTGTAATCATTATACCCACCTTATACCTTCCTACCTCCTGTTACATGTACTGTGTAACCATTATACCCTACCCCCTGTTATACATGTACTGTGTAATCATTATACCCTACCCCCTGTTATACATTTACTGTGTAATCATTATCCACCTACCCTCCTGTTATACATGTACTGTGTAATCATAAAAACCCTACCCCCTGTTTACATTATGTGTAATCTTATACCCTACCCCCCCTGTTTAACATGTCTGTGTACCATTATAAACCCTACCCCTGTTATACATGTACTGTGTAACCATTATACCCTACCCCCTGTTATACATGTACTGTGTAATCATTATACCTACCCCCTGTTATACATGTACTGTGTAATCATATCCTACCCCTTGTTATACATGTACTGTGTAATCATTATACCTACCCCGTTATTTATGCTTTGGCAATACTGTAATGAGAGAGAGTGAGAGTGTGAGTGAGTATATATAGAGAGTATGCCGATGACAAACATCCAAGAGTTCTAAAGGAGTTAAGCTCAGTAATAGCCAAACCATTATATTTAATATTCAAGGACTCCATTTCCACAGGCTCAGTACCACAAGATTGGCGTAAAGCAGATGTGGTGCCTATATTTAAAAAGGGAGCTAGATCTCAACCGGGAAATTACAGACCTGTAAGCCTGACTTCAATAGTAGGGAAACTACTTGAAGGTTTAATATGGGATAATATTCAGGAATACCTAATGGAATACAAAATTATTAGTAATAGTCAGCATGGATTTATGATTGATAGATCTTGACAAACTAACCTTATTTGTTTCTTTGAGGAAGTGAGCTACGTTATACTCTAGTAGGACCACTCACCTCCTGAGATTGCCAAATAGTGTTAAGTTCCTTGATTTTTCCGTTGTGTAAATAAACATTATCTATGTTAGTGGAGGTGGCTAACACCCCCTCTCTCCAGTCAGTGAGATTATATTCACATAAGGAGGAGAGCACGAGCCTAGTGGGATCTTTTCTTTCCTGTCCAGATGGCAGATGAGGTTTAATACAGATAAATGTAAGGTTATGCATTTGGGATGCAAGAATAAAAAGGCGACTTACAAATTAAATGGAGATATATTGGGGGAATCCTTGACGGAGAAGGATTTAGGAGTGCTTGTAGACAGCAGGCTTAGCAATAGTGCCCTATGTCATGCAGTAGCTGCAAAGGCAAACAAGATCTTATCCTGCATCAAACGGGCAATGGATGGAAGGGAAGTAAACATAATTATGCCCCTTTTCAACGAAACAAATAAGTTAGTTGGCATGATCTATCCTTCATAAATCCATGCTGACTATACTAATAATTTGTTTTCCATTAGGTATTCCTGAATATTATCCCGTATTAAACCTTCAAGTAGTTTCCCTACTATTGAAGTCAGGCTTACGGTCTGTAATTTCCCGGTTGAGATCTAGCTCCCTTTTAAATATAGGCACCACCATCTGCTTTGCGCCAATCTTGTGGTACTGAGCCTGTGGAAATGGAGTCCTTGAATATTAAATAATGGTTTGGCTATTACTGAGCTTTCCTCCTTGAGAACTCTTGGATGTATGCCATCGGGGCCAGGTGCCTTATTACTTTAGTATTTTCAAGTCGCTATGAAGTTCTCCCTCAGTTAACCATTGTTCATTAATATGGAGGTTGTGGCTTCATCCTGCGGCACTACTATTGAACTTGATTCTTCCCTTGTAAACACAGAGGCAAAGAATTTGTTTAATACCTCAACTTTTTCCTTCTCCAATAATCTGCCTACCCATCTCACACTGAAAGGGTCCTATATTTTCTTTCTCATTTTTTGTTATTAAGGTTTCTAAAGAACTTTTTAGGGTTGACCTTACTTTCTATTGCAATCCTTTTTCATTATCCATTTTTGCTAATTTGATTGCCCTTTTTGCTATTTTTGTTACATTCCTTTAATTCTGATACGGTTGTCTCTGTCCCTTCTGACTAAAAGAATCTAAACGCCTTCCTCTTCTTGTCCATTTCCCCCTACCTGTTTATTTAGCCACATTGGTTTTGACTTATTTCTTTTATACTATTTACCCAAGGTATACCTGATAAGTGTGTTTTTCTAACAATGTTTTAAAGACTGCCCCATTTATCTTCTACATCATTTTTCCCTGCAAAAATATCTCCCTTTGTATTACTACAGATTAGACCTCAGTTTTTAAAATCTGCCTTTCTAAAGTTTAAAGCTTTGTTGAACCCAAGTAATCTTTTTTTGATAATTTATTTCAAATGAGACCATGTTATGATCACTGTTACCCAAATGTTCCAGGACTTGAATTTGTTTATTACGTCTACATTGTTTGATATGACCAAATCCAGAACTGCCCCTCTCCTGGTTGGTTCCTCAATAATTTGGGTCATATAATTGTCTTTAAGCACCCCCAAAAACCTGTTTCTTTTGTTGTAACGCGAATCTCATTGCCCCAGTCTATGTCTGGATAATTAAAATCCCCCATTAAGCAAACATGACCCAGTTTGATGCCTTCTCCATTTGCAAAAGTATTTTAGCTTCTCCTCAATCTCACGATTTTGGTGGTTTATAGCATATTCCCACAAACATTTTCTTTATATTTACCTCCACTCTATTTTCTATCCACAAAGTCTCTACATTTTCATCATTCCCTCATAGACATCATCCCTTATAATAGGTTTTAGATCCGGTTTAACATATAAACATACTCCACCTCCCCTTCTATTTGTTTGATCCTTCCGAAAAAGAGAATAACCTCTAAATTATGTCCAGTCATGAGTTTCATCCCACCATGTTTCAGTAATGCCTATGATATCATACTGCTCCCTTCAGCTTAATTCAAGCTCTCCCATTTTATCTGTCAGGCTTCTGCATTAGCAAGCATGCATTTGTTTTTTTTTCAGCCTGTGCTATTATCTATCTGCTCCTTCCTTTCTGCTCCCACTTGTTTAGTCTTTAGAAGTTTTCTAGTATTATCTGTATTTACTATGGGTGTCTCACTGCTTGTCAAACTTGCACTTGCCCCCATTCTACCTCCATACCACCTTGTATCCTCATCTATTCCATTTAGTTCATTATCTGTTTAATTCCCCTCCCCCCTCCATCCTAGTTTATAATCTCCTCCAACCTTTTTAGCATCTCCCCCCTAGCCCAGAAGATCCCTCTTCATTGAGTGCAATCCGTCCCTAGAATATAGATGGCACCTCTCAGAAAAGGAGTCCCAGTGCTCTAAAACCCAAACCCCTCCTTCCTACACCACTTTCTTAGCCATGCATTAACCTCCCTGATCTCTGACTGTCTCCCTTCGGGTAGCGGCATGGCACTGGTAGTATTTCAGAAATACTACCTGGAGGTCCTTGCCTTAAGCTTTTGGCCTAGATCCCTGTAATCATTTTTTAGACCCTCCATCTTTCCTCTAACTTTGTCATTTGTGCCAACTGTACCAGACACCGGGTCAATCCCAGCCCCCCCCCCCCCAACAATCGGTCTACCCCGATCCACAATGTGCCGAAACCGAGCACCCGGAGACAAAAAACTGTTTTTCATGCGGTCCCGGCAACGATTGCCCTATCTACCTTCCTAATATGGATCCCCTACCACCACTCTTCTTTGTATTTGAGCATCCTGAGACCCACTGTACTGGGGAAACTATTCCCCGGCGCCTAGAGGAATAAGTTTCCCCCAGCCTTGCCATTTCTGCCCCAATATTCCCAATATCTTCACTCTACATGGCAAACATATTGGGATTGTGTCAGCTCAGAAACGACCTGCCTCTCCCTATTGCCCCTGCTTCCCCTTCTTACTGTCACCCAGCTATATACCTGCTCCTCACTAACAGCGCCACCATCTGCCCCACTAGTCGAAGCAAGGGCCTGCTCAGTGAGCTCTAATTCCCTTTCAAGATTGCCAATGTCCCTCAAGATTGGCAAGTTCCTCTTCAGATCAGCAATCTCTGATTCTAAAGAGACCCACCTGCTCACACCCCTCTCACAGCGGTATGCTCCCTGGAACAGCTGTCCAAGTGCATATACATGAGGCAGATGTGCAGTGAGTGGCATTTTCAATCCTGCTCATTCTAGCAACTATGAAGTTTAGAGTACTAACAGAAACACGGTACTTCATAAACTACCTTGTTTAAAAAAAAACCGCTTCCTTGTTCAAACTGCTTCTGGTTCTAACTGCACACACTTTAACCAACCAGCACTTCAAATCAACCCACAGATCAGTCATACACGCAAGCTCAGGATTCGTTAGAAGCCTCTGTTTAAATAGGGACACCCACCAGGTGTGTTAGGTTATCAATTAACTAACCCCACCACTGCAGGTGTGTTAGGTCAGCCAATTACCACACCACACCCACTCTGCTCAGGCAGGAAAAAGGGGAAAAAAAGTTACAGGCTTCAGATTACAGCACACTTTAATTAAAAATAGATTAACCCACTGCACACTCCCCCAAAACAGCCACCCGGTGCTAGTATACACCAAATACTTTCCCTTTCCTTCGGTTCTAACTGCAACACTTTAACCAACCGCACTTCAAATCAACCACACAGATCAGTCAGTACACGAAGATCAGGATTCGTTAGAAGCCTCTGTTTAAATAGGGACAACCCACCAGTGTTTTAGGTTTCAATTAACAACCCCATCCACTGCAGTGTGTTAGGTCAGCCAATTAACCAACCACACCCACTCTGCCTCAGGCAATCTGGCTGCAACATTAGATCTTTAATGCTGTTCTTTCTTCCTTAGTAATATTATCTTTATAATGTCGTTATGGTACATATTTCTCCAGGTCACTGTGTAACGGATCCTTGAATACTTCAACTTGTGGGCATATTGTCTCAGTGTGTGTATTTGCTTTCGGTTTTTAAATTGTGAAAGTCCTTCTTGAGCTACCTAGTGACTTAATTATCATCAAGGAGAGATATAAGATTACTCTGAGTTGATCCACATTGTCGTGCCTATATTTTCACTTCCCCCTTGCTTTTTTGGCATGGAATTTGTGAAGGTAAATTTACGTGAGAAACAATGGAGATCCTTAACCCAATCAAAGAGTTTGAAATCCTAGTTCGAGAAAAGGATAAACCCTTCTCCAATATTGAATGTGATTCTTATTAACACAACAGTTGATAGGTTAAAGATCTCTCAATTTGTCCTCATTTCCCATATGCCATCCCACTACTTCGCTCGACTTCATCTCCTGCTTTTGCTCTTAACTGTCTGCTGCCCTTCTCTCCTTGTTGCTCTTTTGCGAGGATAAGCTCTAAAAAGCTCTTCTCTGTCTGTATAGGTTTAAATGTACTACTAGTTGGTAATCTAAGCCAGATTGCCTAAATTGAGCATTAGCACATCTCTGTCTCTGTGTCATCAGCTTCAGAAGAGGAGTGTTAAAGTATTCTATTCTTTTTGAGATGTTTGGTAACTATATACTTTGTTTAATAACTTAATCCTGACTGTCCCTCTGAAACTTTCCGTTGCTTCTTGTCCTTAATTTCATTTTTAAATGTTAGCTATATCTTTTTGTAGTTAGTCTCTAGTTCCTCAATTGGATAAATGTCTGAGTCTTTCCAATTTATTTAGTTGTATATCAAGATCTTTTTCAATGGTTGTAGACGTGTTTGTTGTGTTTCTGCAACACTTTATTAATGCATGAGAGCATGTAGAGAGAATTTTTGCCCATTTTTTTGTGTAAAACTCCAAGATGTTTTGTGATATGCTGGGGCCAAACCCAATTCATAATCCCCTTGGTATCATATTGTTCTTATCATCATTTTGCAAACTAGAGACTTCCCCACCAAGTTTGTATTTGGACTTGAATAGCTTATGAAATGTTTTTAAAACAGTCGGAGATGTTATCTGGCTCTTAATCACAGTATAGGTGTTTTCTAATGAGAAAACACTTTTGGCCTCCCATGCCACGTATTTGTATCCCAACGATTAGACCAGCGGTGCGTAAACTGGGGGATGCTCCCTCCATAGAGGGCGCAAGACTTTATTGGGGGGGGGTGCGGGGGACGGTGGGGGTTAAATAGGCCCCGCGCTAACGGGCTGCAGTAGGAACTCCCTGATCCTCGCAAACTAGTAGAAGGAACATCCATTGGGGCGCACCTTTTGCTGCCTTCTGATGCAGGAGGGGTTATTCAGCTGTGCCTGGATTGTAAATCAGAGCAGGCAAGGCAACTGCAGCACTCGCAGGACAGAGTGAGCCTACCATGATGGTACGTCGGATTTGGATGACCACGGCCCTCCGCACCTGGTGCCCTAATTTGAAAGGACTGCTAAAATGCTTAATGCTGCTCCAGAGACTGGTGACATGTATGAGCTGATGTGATATACTACTTTTGTGTAACTTTGTACTGCTGACTTTACTGTTTACTAAATTGCCTGACTTCCTCATATTGATTGGGATGTCCTTAGGTTAGCAACATAGAACATAGTATTGCTTATTTGTCTGTTCCAGATACACTCATCTGCACTAGACTGTTTTTTTATGATTGCACACAGTATGACTTACCTGGAATTTCTACACTAGTGTAGCAGGGTTTCCCAGTTAGCACTTAACAGGTATTGGTTGGATTACTGGCATTAGCATTGTAAGCTTGTGTGGCATTGACATTACCAATTAGTTTTCCTCTTTTAGATTTCCCGTCTATGGAAGCACAGCTTTATGTTGTTCTGTTTTGTACATGATTTCAGAACAGACGGAGGAGATATTTGTGGTATGGTATGAAGGGAAGTACCACGTGTTCCTTTTTTAAGGATCTGTGGGAACGGGCCTGAGGTAGGGGCATCCTGCCCCGAAAACGTTGCCCCCTTACTTCATCACATCTACTACGGTCGTAGCCAGTTTAGGCAGTTTATTGTCACTACTTTATCCCCCTTGTGTTTCCCCTTTTTCCCTTCCCTCCCCCACCTCCCTCCATCATGCCATTTTTTGGCTTGTATGCATAGATTTTCCCTAGGAAAGTTGTAGCATCCTTCGGATTGTAGACCTTATCTGTGTATTCCTATTTCAATACCTGATATATTTTGCATATTCCAGTGTTTTTTCGTTTTTATCACATTGAGTGCTGGAACACACCTTTGTTTGCTCAATAGTTTTGGGAGGGTTAAGGGTTCCTCCTCGTCGTACGTGGACCAGACATATAATATGTAGCCAGGTCACCCTTTGTTCCTGCGACCGCCATCACATCCGTGGCCAGATCGATGGCGGTGCTGCTGGAGGCCAGCGGCAGACCCGACGGCCATTCCGGAGGGTGGGGCTGAGGAGGGAGTGCTCCGGTTTGCTGGAGAGCTCCGGCGGTTCCTGTGCAGGGCGCCGCCATGTTCGCGCCGGTTCGCGCATGCGCAGTAAGCCCCAGCGGCCCGACAGAGTCGCGCATGCGCAGGACTAGCTAGAGAGTTTACGGGAGCCCTTAGAGAGTCACGCGAGTTTAGGGAAGGCCCAGGAAAGGTCGGCAGCCCCAGATAGATCGCACAGGCGCAGAACAGCTCACCGAAATGCCCGTGAAGCCCTAGCCTACCAGGGAAGGCTCTAGGCAGGACTACAGTCCCAGGACCTCGGCGTGCCCACGTGATGGCCAGGGAGCACATAGGGCTTAGGATTCCTGCAGGCAGAAAGATACATTCGCGGGCTTGCAGCTACGCATTTATTCAGAGCCGGAGCAGCCAAGGGAGAAGAGGTAGGGTACAGAGTCAGTGACTCCCTGTACTAGGCCATCAACCCCCAAGGCCCAAGATAGCCCTGACTCACCTATAAGAGTTAGTGTTTGCCAGGGACAGCCCTCAGGTTAGGGACCCTGTCACTTACATTAGTTGGAGCGGGGAGCAGAAGGGGAAAGGAAAGGGTGTAGGGAGCGAGTTGAAGCTCCGCACCGCGTAAGGTCCCCCTCTATCCCGGTAGGCCCCAACTCACTCCTCTCAGGCTAGTGGGTAATTGACCAGGGACGGCCCTAGATTAGGGACGGCTCCGAGTGTCTGAGGTGGCCTATTGTCCGGTCACAGCGGTAGTGCTGTGAGGGCGGACAAGAGGGCCGTGTCAAGTTGCAGTGCTTTGCTGCAGCGCTGCTAGTTTTAGTTAGGGTCAGGACTGGGAAGAGTTAGGGGAGCGGAGCAGGCGATTAACCCTTAGTCCCAAGATGAGGTCCTCACTCCCCAGTTGTGGTGCTACAGGGACAGGCCCTAGGTTAGGGATCTGTCACGTACGCTAGAGTTAGATAGGGACACAGCGGACGCTGCGTTTCCCTTGAAGAGGTTCGGGCTCAAGTCGGAGCCCCACGGAGACTATCTCCAGCTTGGGATCAGACGGAATCGCCGACGACAGATCCTTTGCGAAGTGTTGCGGATCGAGCACTGGAGTTGGCTCGGGCAGGTACTTTAAAGCTACAGTGACCCAAACTGGCCATTAGCTTAATAGTGACTGCGCAGTCACCCATATCCTATCTCTCTACAAGAGTGCGGGACATTGGGGTGGGGATCCATATGGACACGGGTGGGATCACCGCGTGTTGAGGAAGCGTCCTGTGAGGCGCATTGTTAGTGTCTCCTCTAGAGAGGGACACCCGTCATCTTGTGCATGTTTATGGTGTGTTATGTTCCTATAATGTTATTGGTTATCATACTTAAGGTGTGCGATATATTGTATGTGTCCTGCGAGGAACAATTCCGCTCTGCTAGAACCATCGCAGTGTAGGCGCTGCACCGAGTACAATGTTACTCTTACTTCTAATATAATTGCCCCGGTTTCCCCGTGCGGAAGCTCAGCCCTCCTGCGAAGCCACCAGGTAAAGCAACCACACCTGGTAACACTGTATGTTCTCCCGCACCCCACTATATCTGCAATTGGGGTGGGGGGAATACTCGTTACATATACTTTAACTTTACCACGGAGTGTTTGTCTGTACACCGTATCCTTTAATATTAAAACATTTAATTTTTACAAGCAGAAGTTATATTTTACTTTGTAACTGTAAGGATGCGGGCCCGCGGTCTCGCGGTGCTCACAGCGCGACCCCTCCTTACCTCTTATGCCCCCGCTGCCGCGAGACGGCTCCCTACATCTCTCCAACCTGCTCTGCTGTGCGGGGCGCCCCCATCCTCCCGACGGACTAACACCGCCCGCGGACACTCAGTGCTCTGGCGGCCTCCTCTGGTCCCGGCCCAGCGCTATCTGACATTACGAGCGCGCGCAGGGCAGGATAATTTATTCACTGCACGAGCAGTGAAACCACCCCCAACTCTCACACAGGCTGCTGCTTAACCCTAAACCTCTCACCACCTTCCTGGCTCCTATCATAGGATCCAATCCAGGACGCTCCTCGTGTTCCTCCAGGACGCTCCTCCTTTCCCTTGTTCATCCGCAATATATATACCTGTCTTGCCTCTCTCACATTGCTCGACATAGTCTCTTCTAGGATGTCTATTGCTGGCTCTCTCTCCTCTTCGTTCACTCAGGTTACGACCCGGCTTGGGGACTTCACTCTCTGGCTCTGACCTCGGCTCTCACTTGACCTCGTGCTTCTCACGCCCCTCGATCTCAGCTTGACTCCGACCTTCGGATCTCTCCTCTCCCAGACCTTGGCTACGCAACACGACGCCTCCTTTTGTACCGTACCGGCAAGTATTGCACAGCTATTTCAGAACCTGGGCCTGGCAACACCAAACACCCACACTCCGGACACTCTCTTCTGCTGCGGGTGCGTGCCATATAATACGTCCCAACCTCAGTATAAGGGACGGGTCTGTCTGTGGGGTAGCACTGTTGTAACATTATGTCGACCCCACAAGACGCAGACCAGACTTATCTGCCTCTATTATGACGGCCATGTATCCACAATCCAGCCTTAACTGATCAGATGGCTCTCCTCACTCAACAGGTTACAGGAACTGTCATTTCAGGCACCACCTTGGCCGACGCCGGCGCAGGTCCGGGAACCTCCTGGCTGCGACTACAGCCCGAAGATTCCGGCACCCAAGCCGTACGCACGGAATCCGCATGCCTGTCGTGGATTTCTCAATCCATGCGAGATACGTTTGAGATGGCCCCGCGATGATTCCACGGTCGTAATAATGGCATATTTTACACCTACTCACGGAAATGCGCTGCATGGCTCCCTCCCCGATTTGGGACTATGTCCCGAAACACCTGAAATACGCTGCCTTCAGACGAGACTTTTGACAGGTCTTCAACACCCTGGCACGCCAAGGAACTGCCTCTGACTTCTTTGCTCAGCTTTCACAGGACGTCGGAACGTGGCCCAGTGCGCCTTGGAGTTCAGGACCATAGCGGTCTGACACGTGGGACAGGAGGCCTTAGTCTCAGTCTTCTGGCGTGGCTTATCGAAATTCTGTGAGGACGAGCTCGCCCATAACCCGGCCAGGACTTCTGGAGGAACTCATCTCCCAGGCCTTCGAGTGGATCAACGTTTTCAGGCTGCGCGCCAACACCCCCGATTCGTGCCTTTTCGTGCCCCTTTTTCCCATGTTCTCTTCAACCACGGACCTGCCGTCTACCCGCTCCCCGCTGTGGAGGCTCAGGATCCGATGCAGACGTTCTCAGTGCACGATACGACGTTTCGCCAATCCGTGGTTCATGTTACTAACTGCGGATCTTCCGAGCATCGGTCCGTGAATGTCCACTATGTCCGGGAAACAACCAAGCCCAGTGAGTACGAAGGGGCCCTCCCTGTGTGCTAAATCTCCTTGTCCCCTTTCCAGGAAGAACTTCCCATAAAATTGACCATTCAAGTCTCCCTCTTGGTCCCTAACTTCTGCACCTCCACAGCGCATTTATCGATCCGGCACGGAGGAAATTTCATGACCAGACCTTCTCTGAACAGAACCATCCCACTGCGTTAGGAAGAATCTCCCGTTGCCTTGGTCAGGATTGACGACCTTTCGCTCACCCCACAACATCTCCTTGGAGACTTGCCCCCTCACCCTTTTCTTCTTCATTCCCACAAGAGACCCTGGCCTTTGAGTAATTCCATGCTCCTGTAAACATCGGTCACCCTTGCTTACCTTGGTTGCAAAGCACAATCCGCCATCAATTGGACATCCCAAGATCCATTGGTCTGGAGGTCAAGGTCAGAGGAGTCTTCCCACCAGCTCTACTTTGCTGGTTTAATACATCCAACCCTAAGGGAGTTTACCCGCCCCTACACAGATTTTCTGGATGTCTTCAGCAAAACTCAATCCGATCTACTACCCCCCTCACAGATTATTCTGATTGTCCGTATGGTAAGGTGTTATCCAGGGTACCAGTCCTAAGTCAAAATCCTACCCTTCTCTCTGCCCGAGACGGAAGCCATGGACGAATATATTCGCGAGAACTTTAAGCGGGCTGCATAACGGCACTCCAATTCACCCGCACGGCTGGATTCTTTTTTTCGTCATAAAGAAGACGGTACTCTCAGACTTGTATGAACTACGGGCTGACCGCAATTACGGTGAAGAACTGCTAACCCACTCCCACTCATCTCTGAACTCTTCGACAGACTTCAAGTGCTAATCTGTTTTCCAAGTTAGACCTTCGTGGGGCGTATAATCTCATTCGCATCCGGAGGGCGACGAATGGAAGACCCGCCTTCAATACCCGTAGCGGCCACTCAAGCAAATTCTCGTGATGCCACTCGGCTTAGGCAATGCCCGGCGGTCTTTCAGGACTTTCAATGACATCTTTCGGTGTCCTAAACCGTTTTGTAATTGTTTATCTGGATGACATCTTATCTTTTCCAAGAATCTACAGATCATATCCTCCATACTAGGTTTGTGCTCTCCTCCGCCCTCCGAGAGAACGATTGTTTGCCAGAATGGATAAGTGCCTTTTTCACCAGTTACCCCCTCCTTTCGTGGTATATTATTTCCAACAGGGGATTGGCATTGACCCAGAAAAACTTAAAGCGTAGGTTGATTGGCCACAACCGCCTCCTCAAGTCTATTCAAGCGGTTTCTTCTATGTTTCCAATTATTATCGGAATTTATCTTACTTTTTCCACCACCATCGCTCGCTGATCACACACTGACCCAAAAAGGGTCTGAATCCTCGTCTTGGCCTCCCTGAGGCAGTCACGGCTTTTCCATTCAAAATTTAAAACAAGCATTTTTAGTCTCATCAGTCCCCATCCCACGACACCCCCAACCATCAGTTTCTTTCCTTTCACCGAGGGTAGAGCTTCGGACTGCGTTGCCGGCGCAGTCTAATCCCAGAGATTTTCTCCCCAGATACACTTCCACCTTGCGGTTTTTTCTCTAGAAAGGTTTATCCTCCCAGCGAGACGGAACTACTACCTTGTGCAATAGGGAACTTTTGGCGGCAAGTTGGTCCTTCAGGAATGGATGCATCTTCCTGAGGGATAAAAGAGCCGTTCCTTCATCCTCCGGACCATAAAGTCGTTTTATACATCTAGACTGTCCCGCATGCTTAGGCCCTCGCCAAGCCCCGCTGTCTTATTTTTTCTCCCCGGTTTAATTTTATTTTGTCCTATATTCCACGGCACCAAAACATCAAGGCGTATGCTCTCTCTGACAATATCTTCTGACAGAGACCGGAGAAAACTACGAGTCATAATCCTTGCCAAAAGATCCGGGATCGCTGCATATGAATTTGATAAAATCATCAGTCTCAAAACACCTTCCTATTGATCTCGTCATACAGCTAAGGACAACCCTTATCGTAGAGTCCCAAGTTTCATTCCTGAGATTCTGGAGTGGGGACAAGCTTCCCCGTTCGGCAGACACCGGTATTCCAGGAAACATGGTCTCATCCGTCGCACCTTCTGGTGGCCCAATATGAACCAAGTCCCATCCCTTGATTTTACTCGGTGTCCTGTCCGGTTGTGCACGAATAAGTTCTCAGACGTAGAAGGTGGAAAAGGTGATAAGGACGTCGACTGGGACACGAAACCGCCATGGTCTGTCTTTTGCTCAACCCATTCCGGAGCGCCCTGGTCCCCATATAGTCCATGGACTTTCATGTCAGCAATTGCCTATGAGTCGAATGGCTAAGACACATTCTAGTATGGTGGATCGGTTTTTCCAAGATGGCACACTTTATTCCTCTCAAGAGATTACCCTCACTCACCGCCCTTACCGATTTTATTTCTCAAAGAGATATTCCTATCCATAGGCATTCCACATCCTCCGTATCGGATTGGTGCTTCTCACTTCTTTCCCCTATTCTGGAGGACCTTCACCAAGAAGTATGGGCATTTCTTCCTGTTTTCTTCAGGATATCACCCTCCAATCTATGGGCAGAACCGAGAGGGTTATCAATCTTTAGAAGTATTAAGGTGCTTCGTCCTCTGGACCTCCCACGGATGATGGGGCGGAATTACTACTCCCTGGGCGGAGCATTCCTTAATTCCTCCAGGAATAATCCCGTCTGGGACTACCTTTTCTTCAAATTCATTACGGATTTTCATCCAGCTCGCCTACCTATTTCAATATCTCCTCTGGACTACCAACCATTGGATGAACCTTTCCCTCCTACAGACTCTTGGCTAGAATTCAAATCAGCACTTTCAAAAAGCATCCCTGACTTCGAAAATCCAGGCTGACCATCGTCACCGACCTGCAACCCACTACAAGCCAGTGACGGTTTGGTTGTCTCCAAAGATGAGTCCAAAGCGCAAATGCCGTCCAAATGGATCAACTGATAAAAGTCCAAAGAACTCCAACACAATTTAGAGGTGTATCCATGAATCACAAATGTCAAGCCTATCGATAGCCAACAAGGGTACTTCTCTCTGGGAGTAGCGTACGAATCAACCCCCCGATCACTCTCATGGTATTAACCCTGTACAATAATTACTCTACACCAGTCCTTGGTGTGCTGGCTTGGCTTGCAAACTTTCAATGCTGGTATACAGAAGTGGAAGATTGGAGGAGCGCATATATCTTAAAAAAGGTACTGGTTATTGTGGTCATGAGAACCCATCCA
>WSYH01000134.1:0-88181 GCA_036426205.1 Ascaphus truei
GACACTTGGGTGGGTGGGAGGGAGGGGGCCAGGGACACTTGGGTGGGAGGCAGTGACTGGGTGGGGTGACTTACCTTGCCGCCGGACGCTTTCCCTTGCTGCCCCCGATATCCCCTGCTGCCCGGGACGGGAGGTGGGCTTGGGGGCACGGGAGGTGGGCTCGGGAGGGGGTGCCACGGGAGGTGAGCTCGGGAAGCTGGCCGCGGGGGGAAGCGGGCCGCAGTAGGAGCTTGTACTTCCCCCTCCGTCCCACGTAACGTGCGGGCCGCAGAGGAGCTGGTACTTCCTCCTCCGTCCCACGTTGGGAGCGGGGGGGAGGAAGGGAGCGGGCCCTGCTTGCCCCGCGCAAGCGCGGGACCGCAGGGGGAATTGCCACCATTTTTTTTAACTTGAGCGGGGGGGACGGGAGACACCGCGTGGCCAGCCTCGCAGCAATTTTGGTGCCGTGGCCCGGTGCCGGGTCGCGACCCACCATTTGGGAAACGCTGACTTACAGCATATACCTCCAAATAGATTAACCTATCTTCCACATGGTGAGATACCTGTGATTATACCTGAGATGTCTTGGGAATATGCTAATTTAAATATGTAACATTTATTTAGATTATTTAAATTTGCATATTTCTCAGGTGTCTCTCACTCTCTCTTTCTCTCATTTTGCAATTTTGCCTTAAGCTGCGTTTATAGTGCCGGCTACGGCTACGGATGACGTCACCCATCTCTGTAGCCCTTGCGAAAGTTGTAATTTGAGTTTTGGAGACGTCTCTTGCTACAAGGGGAGTGACGTCAGGCAAGGGGGAAGGCAGAGGGGCGGAGACGAGAGCAAAGGGGAAGGCTGAAACGGAGAGGAGTTGTAATTTCCGTTTGTATGCTGAATTTACTTTACATTTACTTTAAATTAAACTTCAAAGTTTAATGAATAGGTCCCATACAATCAATGGATACGGTGTGGCGGTCAGCGCAAAATGTTGATCTCAGAAAATAAAGAGATAGTAAAAACACAGATAATTAGTGCATGTATTAAATGGACATAGTATGTCCTCTTGTAAATGAGTGGGAAGGGGGTGGGGGGATGAAGGGGTAGGTGTTGGGAAACGAATGTTGACTTGTTGTATAACAATAAAATAGAACAATAATCATATATCTCAGTGACTCACACGGCCTAGTGTGAGACCCTTCCCTAAGAGGCGGATGGTAAAATGGGCAACTGCATATAAATACTCCAGCAGTAAGATATGTATATAAAAATGGGAGAACAACTCACACGGCCTTGTGTGAACCCCTTCCCTCAATGAGTCAGTGCTGTCAGTCTGTTAGTAACCTGACGAAGCATTATTTGCGAAACGCGTAGTTCCCTGCCGGTGCTCGTTGTGTGTAGGACCCAGGCAGCCACCGGACTTCCGGCAAGATCCCCCGACACCGGTCCCGCTGACGGACGCGCCTGCGGAAGTTTATCGGGAAGGAGAGGGTCTACCGGACAGACCTGCGGCTGGCATTGGGCTTTTTCATTGTGTGTGAGTGCTCCAAATCCTTATGTTTACTGCTGTAATAAATTCTTTTATCGTAACTAATCCAGGCTCTGCCCATTTCTTGTTATATGGGCACCTGGGAGAGGAGCTATCCACACCTTGTCTCCATTGTGGGATATTGAGAAGGAGACGTGACTGATCACTAACAGACTGACAGCACTGACTCACTGAGGGAAGGGGCTCACACAAGGCCGTGTGAGTTGTTCTCCCATTTTTATATACATATCTTACTGCTGGAGTATTTATATGCAGTTGCCCATTTTACCATCCGCCTCTGAGGGAAGGGTCTCACACTAGGCCGTGTGAGTCACTGAGATATATGATTATTGTTCTATTTTATTGTTATACAACAAGTCAACATTCGTTTCCCAACACCTACCCCTTCATCCCCCCACCCCCTTCCCACTCATTTACAAGAGGACATACTATGTCCATTTAATACATGCACTAATTATCTGTGTTTTTACTATCTCTATATTTTCTGAGATCAACATCTTGCGCTGACCGCCACACCGTATCCATCGCCGCTATAAGAAGATCCTGGGTTTCATCTTCTTCTTGGTCAAGCTGCAGAACTGCGACAAGGGCTAGTATATACTTACTTCTTTGGTTTCTACACTAGCCCACCGGTGTTATACTTTTACACGCCACATAAGGTAGGGAGCGCCCCAGCTTTGTTTTTTGGCCCATACAATCAATACTAGAGACGTGCAAAAACTTTGCATATGTTTGAGAAACTTGCCAATATTGGACTTTGCAAATATTCACAATAAAGAGAGAGCTATCAAGGAATATTTAAAAAAAAAAATGCTATAGAGCAGTGTTTCCCAACTCCAGTCCTCAGGGAACCCCAACAGGTCAGGTCTTAAGGATATCCCTGCTTCTCACCTGTATTCTCCATTTTCCCCCTTCTAAACTATATGTGACCACCTTGTTGATATTATATAAGACTAGCTCAAGTAACTGTTCACATTAATATGCTATTGATAATATATTTAATTCTATGAGAGATAATTTATTAACAAAAAGAATACAACTTTTGGATCAAATTTCGTCACATAGATTATGTACTGTATAAACAGTTTTTTGTCTGTACTCTATACTCAATTGTATATGACCACTTTTGGATATTCTATAAGACTATCTAGACCTACTGTATATACTGCTGATAATTTACAATCATCTCACACTCACTTATTATCCATACATATACCATATAGATTTCGAGTAAAAATATGCAGTGATGTTGGAGCTGCGCTATGACAGTCATGGCTTTTATATCTAGTCAGCCTGCTATACTCCAATGATATATGCAGTACTCGTATGTGAATTCTCAGTACTTGGTCAACATTGCACTTTCAACTTGTTACCTAATAGATGGTGAGTAATTTGGTATGCTGTACTACTGACCACTACCCCCCTATATGCATCTATTCCATATTTCATGGATGTTGTTTGAGTAATCTAAGAATATCGAACATTTAGAGATCCCAGATACAAAAGGGAATCAACAACCAATGGCTACAAACAATAATTATATACTTGGTAGCTAGGCACACAACCACATTGCCATATGAATTTGATATATAATTGATACCATATAAGTCACATTGGAGTTCAGTTGTGTTTTACCTTGCGAAGTAGCAGCAGCAGCATTTTCACCCTACCTCCAGGTATACTTTTTAAACCACAATACACACAATAAATATATAATAACTTTATTTTGCACGTGTAGACTTATATTAATTGTAGGAATATTAAATGTTACATTTTAAACAGCCCAGTTGTGCTCCAACAAGTGTGCTTCTTGTTAGGGATTAGGTTGTATTCACAGCCTTATCTCTATTTTTTTAAATATACCAAAAATAAACAACAATAAAAAAATCAATCACCAAAAATAAAGCAAGAATTAAACAAATCAATCACCAAAAAAAAACAAGAATTAAGCTAAAATGAGACGGGACAGGCCTTATATAAGGCCTGTGACGCCACATTTTAGTATCAGATGGTACAGCTCCAATCCGATTGGATACTGTACAATGTGACAGGGTTTTTTTAAGAATGCGACGTCATTTCCAAGGGAGGTACGTCACATCCTTAAAACAAAATGGATGCCCACATGGTACTGCAACCAATCAGATTGTCCCCAATCCGATTGGTTGAAGAACCATGTGACATGTTCGATTTTAAAAAAAGGATGTGACATCATCTTTAAGGGATGCTTTCACATCCTGTTAAAACAAATGGCTGCCATCACAAGGTACTGGAACCAATTGGTTTGTGAGTGTACCACGTGGTGTAACGTATGTAAGAGACTTTAAGGGTGTTAAAATTGCAATATATGACTGTGGCAGGACGGCCTGTAGGCGAGGTCAGTCAATAGTCCACACGTGGAGTTTCTGGTTTAAAGTAAATGTTAAGTGGTTTTATTTCTCCACAGCGGAACGTAACATTTGGGCACACCGTCCCTTTAAGGCAACACAAAATATAGCAGCAAAATAAATCCTGCTCCACATTGGGAGAACTTACTAACACTGCAAGCCTATCTATCAGGCTGGCTGGCTAATTCATAACCAACCCATAAGTATATATCAAACAGTCAGAAAAATAATGTGAACAGTTCTTACTGTGACTTTAGAGCTGTTCTTGTGAGTCCGTCTGCATAGCAGCTTGTCTAGGATAGTTTCTGAGAGGGCCACCTGATTACCAGCAATGACTTCCTTATATGTCATGCTGGTTGTCAGGTGTGTTGGCTCCCTTCTGATTACTCAACCCTTCTTCCTGGGTTAACCCTCTGTCTCCCAGGCATAACTGTTAGTGGCTGACTTCACCCTGTCACATACCTCCCCTGTTTGTGTGTGGCTAGGGCCCCACATGGCTGAAGCCCGACCCTCCACTCCTTCTCTTGACAAGAAATCTGCATTTCCATGGTCCTTCCCAGGCCTATGCTGTATATCAAAAGAGAAGGGCTGGAGGGCCACATACAACCTGGTCAACCTCGAGTTTGTGTCCTTCATGGTGTTTAACCATTTCAAGGGCGCATGGTCAGTGAAGTGTACCCCGGCGACATAATGTCTCAAGGCCTCAATTGCCCATTTTACAGTGAGGCACTCCTTCTCAATGACGGAATACCTCACTTCCCTTGGGAACAGCTTCCGGCTGATGAACAATATGGTGTCTTCAACACCATCAAATTATTGGGACAGCACTGCTCCAAGTTCTACCTCAGAGGCATCCGTCTGGATTATGAAGGGCTCTTTAAAATTTGGGCTCCAAAGAGCGGGGCCCTTTGACAGGCACTTTTTTAACACGTCAAAGCGTTTTGGCACTGCCAAGACCATCTAACTTGGGTCGGGGTGCTCTTTTTTGTTAGATCTGTTAGGGGTGCAGTAATTTCTGAAAAAATTGATATAAACTGCCTGTAATACCCTGCTAACCCCAAAAGGGAGCGGACCTGTGTCTTTATCTGTGGGGTGGGGACTTCCTTTATGGCGGCCACCTTGCTGGCCATTGGCCTTACTATCACTCCCCCAACGGCATAGCCCAAGTATTTTGTAGTGGCTTTTCCCAGGGCACATTTTTTTGGATTGGCAGTGAGCCCTGCTTCTCTAAAGGATGTTAGGACTGCCCTTAATCTTTTTATATGGGACTGCCAGTGCCTACTATAGATGACGATGTCATCCAAGTAGGCTGTGGCATATGCCATATGGTGTCGTAGCACCTTGTCCATTAATCTTTGGAACGTGGCTGGAGCCCCATGTAACCCAAATGGCATAGTGACGAATTGGTATAAACCGAGAGGGGTGGCGAAGGCAGTTTTGCATTTGGATTCTTCCGCTAAAGGTATCTGTCAATATCCTTTTGTGAGATCTAGGGTGGAGATATACTCTGCTTTGCCAAGAGAGTCAAGCAATTCATCCACCCTAGACATTGGGTATGCATTGAATCTGGATACAACATTTACCTTTTGGAGATCCACGCAAAACCTCACCTTCCCATCTGGTTTAGAGACCAACTCTATAGGGCTACACCATTCGCTGTGGGACTCCTCGATCACGCCTAATTCCAACATGTCTATTATCTCCCTCTCTACAAGGTCTTTTCGGCCCTCTGGCAATCTATAAGGATGGGATCGTACTTTTACACCAGGTTCCGTCTCGATCCTATGGGAGACTAAATCAGTCTGCCCTGGTAGCTCAGAAAAAACATCTGGAAACTGGTCACATAGTTCCAATAGGTCTGACCTTTATTCCGTTGTTAACTGCTCACCCATGAGAACCCTTTGGTCATTGTACGTACTCCCCTTTGGAGGCTATGGACCCAAATCCGTCTCTCCTTCCCAAGGGTGGATGAACAGCAATCTCATTGTTTTCCAGGGTTTCAGGAGGTTTACGTGGTAGATTTGTTTACCCTTCCTGAATCCTGGTTGAGAGATCTCATAGCTCACCCCCCCCCCCCCCCCCGGTGCGGCGGAGAACTTGGAAAGGACCCTGCCACTTCGCAAGGAGTTTACTCTCTGAAGTCGGTAGTAGCAGCATCACTTGATCCCCAGGTTGGAAGACCCTTAAGCGGGCATTTTGGTTATACTGCCTCTCCTGACGTTCTTGAGCAGATTTAAGTTTGTCCTTAGCAATTCGACCTATCATGTCTAGGCGGTTTCTAAGGTCTATGACATACTGAAGGGTATTCTTGGAGGGGGAGGGCTCCTCCTCCCAGGATTCCTTCAGTAGGTCGAGAATACCCTGAGGTTGGCGTCCATATAGGAGCTCAAACGGGGAGAAGCCTGTGGATGATTGGGGAACTTCTCGTACCACAAACAATAGGAAAGGGAGACGTTCATCCCAAGCTCGCTTTTCATTGTCCACAAACTTCCTAAGCATGGTTTTTTTTTTTTGGTTTCAATTTTTTTATTGTTTTAAAAGAGATAGACATCGTACAGTTAACGTTTCATTATGCAGGATACAAACTCACATTCACAAGAAGAGGAAAAATTAAACAATGCATATATACGTAAACATTGTACTATTGTCTTCCTTTCTTATGTATCTATTTTCTTTTGATGATATCAGAGTATCCTTTTCAAATCTTATTGGGGAAGCGGCCGCTTCCTTGTGTATCTCTTTGAAAAAGGTTAAAGGACAGAAAAGGAAGAGAAGAGAAAGAGGGGCGGGGGCCAGAGGGGGGAGGGTGGACAGGGGGGAGAAGGGGAGGGAGGAGGTGGTCAGTCCAGGTATTTAAGGACTCATTTCCTAAGATTGTCAGTCTTCTGGCCATATTTCCCAGATCTTGTGAAATTTGTCTACTTTTTGGCTAAGTTGTGCAGAAAGGAGTTCCATTACCCTAATTTCTCTAATGTATGTATGTATGTATGTCTTTATTTGTATAGCGCCATAAAATGTACATAGCGCTTCACAGTAGTAATACATGTCATATAAATAACAAATATAAATAACACATCATGGGAATAAGTGCTTCAGACATACTGAAAAAGTAACATTAAGGAAGGAGTCCCTGCTCCGAGGAGCTTACAATCTAATTGGTAGGTAGGGAGAACGTACAGAGACAGTAGGAGGGAATACTAGTAAGTGCGTCTGCAGGAGGCCAAGCTTTGTGTCATGTGTCCATGATTATCCAGTGCTACTCATATGCTTCTTTAAGCAGATGTGTCTTAAGGTGGGTCTTAAAGGTGGATAGCGAGGGGGCTAGTCGGGTATTGAGGGGAAGAGCATTCCAGAGGTGTGGGGCAGAAAGTGAGAAAGGTTTAAGGCGGGAGAGAGCTTTAGATACAAAGGGGGTAGAAAGAAGACATCCTTGAGAAGAACGCAAGAGTCGTGATGGTGCATAGCGAGAAATTAGGGCTGAGATGTAATGAGGGGCAGAAGAATGTAAAGCTTTAAAAGTGAGCAGTAGAATTGAGTGTGAGATACGCGATTTAATCGGAAGCCAGGAGAGGGATTTCAGCAGGGGAGACGCTGAGACAGATTTAGGAAAGAGTAGAGTGATTCTGGCAGCAGTGTTTAGGATAGATTGTAGGGGAGACAGGTGAGAGGTAGGAAGGCCGGACAGCAGGAGGTTGCAGTAATCGAGACGTGAGAGAATGAGGGCCTGAGTCAGAGTTTTAGCAGTTGAGTAACAGAGGAAAGGGCGTATCTTTGTGATATTGCGGAGGAAAAAGCGACAAGTTTTAGAAACGTTTTGAATATGAGAGGAGAATGAGAGAGAGGAATCAAGTGTGACCCCTAGGCAGCGTGCTTGGGCTACTGGGTGAATGATCGTATTTCCAATAGCAATGTGGAAGGATGTAGTAGGGCCAGGTTTGTATAAGGAGCTCTGTTTTTGCCATGTTAAGTTTCAGTCGGCGGATGGCCATCCAGGATGATATTCCAGAGAGGCATTCAGAAACTTTGGTCTGTATAGCAGGTGTAAGGTCAGGGGTTGAAAGGTAAATTTGTGTGTCGTCAGCATAGAGGTGATATTTAAACCCAAAAGATGTGATTAGGTCACCTAGAGAGAGTGTGTAGAGAGAAAAGAGAAGGGGTCCCAGGACAGAGCCCTGGGGTACCCCCACAGAGAGATCAATAGAGGAGGAGGAGGTGTTAGCAAAAGAGACACTGAAGGTACGATGGGAGAGGTAAGAGGAGATCCAGGATAAAGCTTTGTTCCGAATACCAAGAGTATGGAGAATGTGAAGGAGAAGAGGGTGGTCCACGGTGTCGAATGCTGCAGAGAGGTCGAGTAATATGAGCAGAGTGTAATGACCTCTGTCTTTGGCAGCGTGGAGGTCGTCAGTTATTTTAGTGAGGGCTGTTTCAGTAGAGTGAGCAGTGCGGAAGCCAGATTGTAGAGGGTCTAGTACAGAATAGGTGTTGAGAAAGTGTAGCAATCGAGAGAATACAAGACGTTCAAGGAGTTTGGAGGCAAAAGGTAGGAGGGAGACAGGTCGATAGTTAGAAGGACAGGTAGGGTCAAGCTTGCTGTTTTTGAGTAATGGTATAACGGTTGCATGCTTGAAGGATGAAGGAAAGGTACCAGAGTAGAGGGAAGAGTTAAAGATCTGTGTGAGCATAGGGATTATAGAAGGAGCAAGAGGTTTTAGGAGATGGGAGGGAATGGGGTCAAGTGGGCAAGTGGTAGAGGGCGAAGAGGAGATCAGCAGTGATACATCCTCCTCCGAGATAGCAGAAAAAGAGTCAAGAAAGACAGGAGGAGAGTTGGGAAGCATTGTGGGATGGGAGGAGGCAACAGATGGGATGTTCTGCCGTATGGACTCCACCTTTTTCTTAAAAAAGTCAGCAAAGTCCTGAGGTGAGATGGATGAAGAAGAGGAGGCAGCTGAGGGTGGTCTGAGTAGAGAGTCAAAGACAGAAAAGAGACGGCGTGGGTTAGACTTGTGTGTGTTGATTAGTGATGAAAAGTAGGTTTGTTTAGCCTGAAAGAGGGCAGAGTTGAAACAGGATAGCATAAATTTGTAGTGAATGAAGTCTGCGAGCGTATGAGATTTCCTCCAGAGGCGTTCAGAGGAACGAGTGGAGGAACGCAGCATGCGTGTGTGGGAGTTTAGCCAGGGTCTGGGGTTAGAAGGGCGAGGACGGCAGAGAGAATGTGGGGCATGAAGATCAAGAGAGGAAGATAAGGCAGATTTGTAGTTCCTGACCAGGTTGTCAGGGTCAACCTGGCAATCCTAATCTAATCTAATCCTTCTCAGTATTGTCTGTCTGGAGGGTGCATTGATTTTTTTCCAGGCCGCGGCAATCGAGCAGCGGGCTGCTGTGTGGACATGATTTATCATTTTACCTATTTGCGGTTGTAGGCCCTCTATAGGTTTGGCTAAGATCAGAGACAATGGGTCCACCTCCACCCCCAGGAGTTCTCGTATCATAGTTTGTATCTTGATCCAGAACCCATGAATTTTTGGACAGTTCCACCAGATATGAACCATGTCTCCTCTTTGCCCACATCCTCTACAACACAAATCTGAGGATCCGGGGAAAATCTGGCTCAACCTACTCGGGATTAGGTACCACTGAAATAAAATTTTATATATACTCTTTTATTGTGGTACAAATTGATGTTTTAGAAGCTGCTTCCCAAATATCCTCCCAGTCGTCCCTATCTAATTCTAGATTTAAATCTTCTGCCCATTTTATCCATATAGCTATGGTTAGAGTGTGCTGCAGATCTCGCCAGTCCCAGATATACCTCCGAAATCAGACCTTTGCAGTAATAGCCTCTTCTGCATAGTTTCTCAAATTTTGTTAGGGCCGAGAACGCCGAATCTTTTGAGACTGTTTGTAGATAATGTCGAATTTGTAGAAAGCTAAAAATTGGGAGGTTTGTAATTTGGTGTTTTTTCTGCAAGTCTGGAAATGGTAGGATCTTACCTTTAGATACAAAGTCATCGGCTATTACCAACTTTAGCTCTTTGAATTTCCTAAGTCCCTTCGGGAGACAGCCGGGTAGAAACTCGGGGTTGTTGAATATAGGGGTCAATAATGTAGGGGAGGATGTCAGATCATATTTCCCCTTGTTTCTAGTCCATATCTTCCATGTACATCGCATTGCTCTCAGTTTCAATTTCTCAGCGAAGGTCTCTCTTCCTCCCTCGGCCAAAAGAGCGGCCGAAAGAGATAGAGGTCCCGCATAGGTAGACTCAATCCCAAGCCAGCAACAAGTAGCTGGATCATTGTTCCACATTATAACTTGCTTTAAATGGTCCGCCAAATAGTATTTAGTGATGTCCGGGACTCCCAGACCTCCGCAATCCTTTGGTGCTAGTAGAATTGATCTAGCGACCCTTGGTCTTTTATTTTTACAGATAAACTGGAAGATTCTGTTTTGAATATTTTTGAGCTCGGTCAATGGGATGTCTAATGGTAGAGTCTGGAAATAATATAAAAGTCTTGGTAAAATATTCATTTTAACTGTAGCTATTCTTCCTAGCCAAGATATCTCATATTCGTTCCAGCTCTGGAGATCTTATTTTATCTTTTCAAAGAGGGAGGGATAATTATGTTGGTATAGGGATTTATAGGAGCTTGATATCTGTATTCCCAGATACTTAGGGGTCTATGCACTAAGCTCATTTGCGGGTTTGCGTTCTGATGTTCAAAAAAAGCACGTGAGTTAAAAAGTGAGGCCGGGGACGCGATTCACTATGGCCTTGAGCCCATTTTTTAACGTACGTGCTCAAAACACCCACAGCGTACGTGTTGCTTTTTTCCCCTTGCTAGCATTCTTAAACTTCACATACGCTATGTGAACCATGGGTTAACCCACCAGGCGCTCAGAAAAAGAGCAGAGCTGTTAGCTGGTATATGAAGTATAAACTTGGGACAATGGTCACAGCAAACCCCCAGCAGAGCAAATATGTAAAACACGTATTTCTCAGCAACTGGCTTACAATAAGCACCCATATAGTTTGAGATAGAGCAAATATTAACTCACGGCTGGGGGATGTAGCACCATAGCTGGCACGTCCTCTTGATTGTAGAAATCGCTGATCCTGCTGCAAGATGATGCCGAGCCACCACGAGTTACCGGCACTTTCTTCAGCCGCCAACCCTGCACCCGCTCCGTCGCGGTGGATGGTCACGTGACCGGCGGCAGTGTCGGGACTTCCGGGTTCGGCAGAGACGTAGCAAATTACCAGCAACAACCCGGCGTGCAGGCGACGGTCAATAGCACAATGGAAATCCTCCCGAAGGGGGTCTAGGCACCGCACAACCGTGAAGGAAAAGACTTGAAGAAGGCTGATGTAGTGACTTGTAAAAATACTTTATTAGCACAGCGTGCAAACGGATCCTCTGACGCGTTTCAGCCTAGCAGGCCTTTGTCAAAGACCTGCACATACGCTAGCTGATAGAAAAAAAAGCCGCATGTAACATTTGCATGGAGATTTGCCATCTCCATGCAAGGCTGTTACAGGAGATTGTACACTAATTAAAATCATTTTAATAATAGTGTACATGAGCAGGGGGTCTCCGGAGCTGAACCGCTTTGGTTTCAGGTCCGAGGACCCCCTACTTCAGGAGATACAGGCCCCATTATGGGGTGCCGGTATCCCCTGCAGAATGTAAATGTCCCGGTCACGTGACGCGGAAGCTTGAAACTGCAGGGGATACTGGCACCCCATAAAGGTGCCTGTATCTCGGGAAGCAGGGGGTCCCCGGACATAAAACCAATGCGGGTCAGCTCCGGAGACCCCCTGCACATCTACACTATGAAACACATGTATATTAAAAAAAAACATACCCATACAGTACAGTAATGTGCAAAATAACTATTATCCAGATATGGATAATAGATTATTTGCCCATTATTAAACACTGCATTAGCATACCTAAATAAAGTAAATAAAAACAGTAGCCAGCTAATCCAATGAATACAAGCAATAACAACATCAACAATGAATGAATTAAACCATTAACCAATGAAACCAATTAATTCCTAAACCAACTCAAAATGAATAGTTATACTAACCAATCAAACCAATGAATTACTACAACATTAATGAATGTAAACATTAAAAGACAAAGAAATAAATTCAAACAATATCTGAAATAACCATAAAACGCATTAGCTAACATAATACAACATTAACTACAAACGAACACAAATCGCAAACATTTTATTAGCATTAAGCAGGAAAAAAACAAACAATCACATCCACATAAGAAATTGAAATTAAAACAACCAACAGCAATACCAAGCCACAAATGCCTCCCAAATATTGTCATAATAATGTATTCATCCGTAACCTAAAGTTATACAGATTAATATATTATCAGTCAATGTGCCTCCCCCAAAAAATCAACAAACACATCCAATGAAAAAACCTGGAGAAAGAGACATTTACAAACGTTCAATATATTACTTACCATTAGAAGCGGTGGCCCTCCGACTCCCGGGGTAACAGGAAGCTCACGTACTTTGAAGGTCTCCAACAGCATCCGATGCCATCCGCCAAGAAGATCCGAATCAAGTACCCAAATCTTCTTTTTTCTTTCTTTAATCACCTTCTTCTATCTTCATCTGTCACTATTTCTTGATCTTCCTTATCTTCTATCTTCATCTGTCAATCCAAAAAACCCCATGGTAAATCCCAACCGTTGTTGTCTCGTCGTCTTATTGGGCTCAAATGAGGCGTCACGGCCTTAAATAGGGCTTGTGACGTCAGATTTAGCCTCAAAATGGTTAACAGCAACCTGATTGGCTGTTAAAACCATGTTCCGACTTTATTTTTATTTATTTTTTACATGACGTCACTTAAAGGGAATGATGCCAGCCAATCAGAATGGAGCACAGAGGGACCTGCTGTTGTGGTAAGTATAACTGTATTTATTTACTTTATTTATGTATGCTAATGCAGTGTTTAATAATGGGCAAATAATCTATTATCAATATCTGGATAATAGTTATTTTGCACATTATTGTACTGTATGTGTTAAGGAGGGTGTATTTAGTTAGAAATAATGTTTAGTATTTTTGGTGGCACAACATTGGTACCGCAGGCCCGCGGGGAGCCCGGGACGGCCGCGGGGTCAGCTGTGGACACCCGCGCGACCCCCGGCCTCCCTCGGGGACCTCCGCAGGGTCAGCCGGGGACACCCGCCGGCCTGTTGTATGGGTGTTACGCATGCAAAAATGTAAAGCAAGAAATTTTTCAAAGTCCAGCTTTTTTTGTTCTACCTTGAGCTGACGTGTTCTGTTGAACGCAACTTTCGCGTACGCTAAGGTTACGTAGCTTAGTGCATCCCGCTTAATGGTAGAATTTAACGCAAACAGGGTAACGAACGAGCAAAGTTGTACTTTGAAAAATTTCCTGAAAAAAGTCAGTTTTAGAGCGCAAAGTGCCTGTTTGCTTGGCTTAGTGCATCGTGTTCAGCGCAACATCAGGTTCTAAGAGCACTTTGCGCTCTAAAAACGACTTAACGGAGCTTAGTGCATGACCCCCTTAATCTTTGTCGAGCTCCATTTATAATTAAAGTTTGCCTGTAGCAGTTTAATTTCGGGTACTGTCATGGACAGATTTAGTGCCTCTGACTTGTCTGTATTAATTTTGTATCCCGAGATTTTACCAAATTGATCTAGTTGGGATTGTAAGTTCGGGAGAGAAGTCAAGGGGTTGGCCAGGGTTAGGATAATGTCGTCGGCAAAAAGGGATATTTTGTAGTTTGTCTCTCCAATTTCAATTCCTATATTTTTTTTTCGTCACTGATTGTAGGTGCCAGGGGTTCTATGGAGATTGCGAACAGGAGCGGAGATAAGGGACATCCTTGTCGGGTACCATTATTAATTTTTATGGGACTTGAGTCTCCTCCTGGTAGTTTCATGACTGCTGTGGGAGTTTTGTAGAGGGTTCTGATCCCCTCCAAAAACTGGCCCCTAAATCCAAATGTAATCAGTGTTTGGTCTAAAAAGTCCCATATAATCCTGTCAAATGCTTTTTCAGCATCCAGACTCAATAAGATAGCCTTCGTGCTTGAGAGATGTACATGGTCTATAATATTAATAATTTTCCTAGTATTGTCAGATGCTTGTCTTCCCGAGACAAACCCGACCTGATCTATATGTATTAAGCTGGGCAGTATTGGGGTAAGTCTATTTGCTAGAATTTTGCTGAAGAGTTTTAAGTCCGAATTAAGGAGGGATATGGGTCAATAATTACCACATTGTAGTGGGTCTCTCCCTTCCTTGTGGATAATTGCCAAATTTGCTTTAGACATTGATGTTGGTATGGCTGCTCCTTCTAGAAATGAATTAAATACATCAAGCATATATGGGGCTAACACCAACTTAAATTTCTTATAGTACTGATTTGAGAAGCCATCCGGGCCAGGCGTTTTGCTAGCTTTCAGTTGAGCAATGGCATCTAATAATTCTTCCTGTGTAATAGCCTTGTTTAGCTCTTGAATATTCCCTTCCGCTAGTTCAGGGAGTTTACATTTTTCCAAATACCTGGAGATAGCTTCTGATCCTGAGGTTCGGTTCCTTGGGAAATTTAGGTTATACAATTTAGAGTAGAAGTCTGAGCACTCTTTTGCTATTTGCTTCTCATTCAATGTTTTATTTCCTGATCTAGTTTGGATAGCTGTGATTTGTGATTTGGTTCTCAGACCTCTAAGTTTGGACGCTAATAAACGATCAGCTTTGTTTCCTTTATCATAGTACTTTTGTTTGGTCCACCTTAATGCTCTCTCCACTTCGTCTAGCTGGGTCTGTTTAAATTCAGATCTGTTTTTGTCTAATAATTTGAATAATTTTTTTGAGGGGTTATTTTTGTGTCTTTGTTCTAGGAGTTGTACTTTCTCAGCTAATTCATTGTATAATTTTTGCTTAGCTTTTTTCTTGTGCGATGCTATGGAAATGATAGCTCCTCTTATTGTAGCCTTATGGGCTTCCCATAACATTGCTGGTGACTCTACTGAGCCCTTATTCAGCATGAAATATTATCTAAGCTTTTGTTTAATGTCAATCTCTACATCTATTTGATTTAGCAATGAGTCGTTTAGTTTCCAATTATATTGATTATTTTTACAGAAGGGGAGAGAGAGTACTAGTGATACCGGGGCGTGGTCTGACCATGATATAGTTCCTATATCTGACTGGGAGGATGCCTGTAGAATATCTTTGGTACCCAGAAAATAGTCAATCCTCTAATAGGTCTGGTGTGGGGGTGAATAGAACGTATAGTCCCGCTGACCCTGGTGTTGCGCCCTCCATATATCAGTAAGCGAGAATTCTTTTAATATATTTCTAAATTCTTTAGCATTTTTTTCTGTTGAGCGTGGATGTGGGGTTCCTAGTATGCTTGCTCTATCTTGCTCTGGGACTGCTACCATATTCGTGTCCCCTACCAAAAGTAGAGTAGTGTTAGGTTGGGGGGATAGACTATCACATACATCTCTCAAGAATTTCACTTGGCCTTCATTGGGGGTGTATACATTAATCAAGGTTATTTCTACCCCTGAAAGAGATCCATACAAAATTAAATATCTGCCTTCTGGGTCTGCAACCTCTTTGTTTAAAATAAATGGGATATTATGCTTGAATAGAATAGCTACCCTGCTTTTTTTTTTGCTGAGTAAGACGCGTAATATGCTTGTGAGTAAATTCTTTTGAAAGTGTTTGGCGGGGATGTGGTATTGATGTGGGTCTCTTGGAGAAACAGAATATCTCCATTTGTTTTCTTGAGCTCTTGTAGGGCACGTTTTCTTCAACCCCCTAACATTTAATGA
The DNA here is from genome assembly GCA_036426205.1 of Ascaphus truei. Classification (NCBI taxonomy): domain Eukaryota; kingdom Metazoa; phylum Chordata; class Amphibia; order Anura; family Ascaphidae; genus Ascaphus; species Ascaphus truei. The sequence continues at coordinate 15,767 of WSYH01000134.1, forward strand.
TACAAGTTTTAATGATGTTTTATTGGCCACTTCTCCCTTGAATAGAAAAAAATCTTGTACTCCCTCCACTTTCCCAAGGTGGGGGGTCGTCCTATGCACGTCCATTGTGTATTTTCCTATATGTAATCTTTGTGTGTAATACATGTCTGCACCTCTAATTCCCTGGGACCCTAGTTGACTGGTACTGGGGGGAACGGGGGAAAGTAAAGGAAGGGTGGGCAACAGGGGGGGAGAGAGAGGGGATAGAATAGTAGAAAGGAAAAAGAAAAGAAAAATTGGGGCTACAAACGCGCCCCAACATAGTGACCCCCACCACGCTAAGGATGAGAGGGTTGGGCATAGTGCCCTCTGGAGACTTCTCCATGAGTCGCGCCCCGGTTCCCATTAGGGAGAACATGGAGCCCACCGATAGTATCAACAAAAAAACAATTGGAGCAATATAAAACATGATATTGTAAACAGGTGATAGAATACTTAGGTCTAACATAAGATTTAGTCACTTCTGAAACGTATAAACATCTGGGATTAATATATTTTCTTTTCTTGTTCTCTCTTTATGAGAGAATCCTGGCCATATCACCATTTCTCGAATTCACCACAAGGTGGTGCCAGAGGACTAAAAATACTCAACATGTAGAACAGAGCTTGAAGTGTACAGTGATTCAACTTAATATATCTGGTACAAACTTTCTTAGGGGAAGATTTTCCCATTTTCCCGTTTTAAGGAGATTAGTACTTTAACTTTAACTTAAACCTAAACATAACCAAGTTAGACTTAATCATCCCCATCCCCCCGTCTCCCCTCCCATCTCCCTCTCCAACCCACCCTCGGTCTTCATCTGGGACCGTTTGCCTCATTATCCATAGCCCAACGCTCACCATACAGCGACAGGGCTTGAGTCTCACACCCCAAGTTCCCATGGGCTTTCTTACATCTCCACAACTCTACAGACAGTTTACCGATTGGCCTCTGGGTAGAGGCGCAGGGAAGTCCAGAGGTTTAGCGCCGTCCATGCCGGGCGAGGGGGAATGTTCACTGCTCAGCTGTTCCTCTTCATTCTTCGTGCGTCGGTTCCTCTGGGAGGCCAGGAGTTGTGAGGCCCTTGGTGCTTTCGCCGGTCTTTGACTGTTCTGTTCTTCTTCTGTTCCTTCAGGCGCCTCTTTGTTATCTGTGTGCTGGAGACCCAGTCCCCTCAGGAATCGGGGCCATCTTCCAGGTATGACACCGCGTGGAGCTTCCCCCCCGCTTGTACTACCAATTTAAAGGGAAAGCCCCATCGATATCTCACTTTGTGTTCCCTTAGTTTTTGTGTAAGGGGCCGCATTTCCCTTCGCCTATCCACCGTCGCTTTAGACAAGTCCCTGTAGATTTCCAGGTGGGTATTGCGAAATTGTACATCCCCTCTTTCTCTGCTGGCTGAGAGAACTTTTTCCTTTGTTGTGTAGGAATGAAAACGGATGATGACATCCCTGGCTCTTTTAGGGTCTGAAGATTTTGGGCCCAGGGTCCTATGTGTGCGGTCTAATTCCAGCTGATCCTGCACCAGCTCTGGCACCAGGTAGGTAAACAGTTCTTTCAGGTCGGGCTGCAGTTGGGCCATCTCTACTGACTCCGGAAGGTACCGCACGCGGAGGTTTTGGCGGCGGTCCCTGTTCTCCTATTCCTCTGCATTCTCTTTTAGAGACCGAATTTCAAAATTTAGTCTATTTATCTCATCTTCAGCTAGAGAGTAGGATTGTTCTATATCCTCTACCTTTTCCTGCAGGGTGTCCGTTTTCCCAGCTAGAACATTCATGTCTGTTCTAAGCGTGTGGATGGCTTTAGAGAGGTCTTCCTGGAATCCTTTGCGCATTTTCAGGAATAGATTCTCAAGGTAGTCTTTGGTAATCTCTGGGTGGTTCTTCCTTGTGTCTTGTTCGGGCATGTTATCGGGGCCTTCCGAGACGCACGCCGGGCCGCCATCTTGGGTCGAGCCGCCGCTGGCAGAGGGTTTGTGAGACGGCATAAAATAGCTCGATACACTCTGCTGCACGGGCCCTTTCAGCTTTTTGCTCATCCCCTGTGAGCTCTGCCGTGTCCTGATTACTTTGGGTACGTTTTTCTTTCCGATAGGTTCTATTATGGTAGGTTATACAGCGGAGGGCTCCGGAGCGATCCCTTCAGGCAACCATACATGCTGACGTCACCGGAAGTCCCTGAGCATGGTTTTTTTTTTTTTTTTTTTTTTTTTTTTTTTTTAAGGACAAGTAACATATGAAACACACAAAAAGAGAAAAACGCAAGTCCTCAATAAAGCACTCAAATTTACCAAAATTAGTATGTGAAAAAGCAAAATGGACTTTATTAGCAATTAACAGAACACACACGGTCCCTTTAAGGCAATACAAAACCTGACGAAGCATTATTTGCGAAACGCGTAGTTCCCGGCTGGTGCTTGTTGTGTGTAGGACCCAGGCATCCACCGGACTTCCGGCAAGATCCCCTGACACCGGTCCCGCAGTCGGACGCGCCCGCGGGAGTTAACCGGGAAGGAGCGGGTCTACCGGATTGACCTGCGGCTGGCATTGGGCTTTTATTATGTGTGATTGCTCCAAGCTTTATATTTGTCACTGTTGTAATAAATCCTTTACTATTGCTAATCCAGGCTCTGCCCATTTCCTGTTTTTGGGCATCGGGTGAGGAGCCATCCGCACTTTATATCCACTGTGGGGTAATAAGGAGGAGACGTGACTGATTACCATCAGACTGACAGCACTCAAACTTTCACACTGAGGGAAGGGGCTCACACAAGGCCCATTGCTGCAATATTCATCCATCCATATTCAGCTGTCCATTCCATCACCCGCCTCTGAGGGAAGGATCTCAAACTAGGCCGTGTGAGTCATTGAGATATATATATATATATTGTTATATTTATCACTAGTCACTTGCATCCCACCCCATTCCCCCCTCTTCCCTTCCCCCTCTCTCTCCCCCCCCCCCCTGCATTTATCCCCAAGAGGACATATTGTGTCAATCAATACATGCACTAATTATTTGTGTATATCATTGTCTCTTTATTTTTCGAGATTAACATCTTGCTCTGACCGTCACCTTGTATCCATTGCCGTTATAAGAAGATTCTGGGTTCCATCTTCTTCTTGGTCAAGCTGCAGAACTACGACAAGGGCTAGTATATACATACTGCTTTGGTTTCTACACTAGCCCAAGGGTGTTACACTTCCACACGTCACAAAAGGTAGGGAGCACCCCAGTTTTTGTTTCTGTCCCACATGGTTGAAGCCTGACCCCCCACTCCTCTTGACAAAAAATAAGCATTTCCATGTTCCTTGCCAGGCCTATGCTGTATATCAAAAGAGAAGGGCTGGAGGGCCATGTACCATCGGGTCAACCTCGAGTTTGTGTCCTTCATGATATTCAACCATTTCAAGGGTGCGTTGTCAGTGACCAGAGTGAAGTGTATCCCCGCGACATAATGCCTCAAGACCTTGATTGCCCATTTTATAGTGAGGCACTCCTTCTCAATGACAGAATACCCAACTTCCCTTGGGAACAGCTTCCGGCTGATGAACAATATGGGGTGTTCAACATCATCGAATTGTTGGGACATAACTGCTCCCAGTCCTACCTCTGAGGCATCTGTCTGAATTATGAAGGGCTCTTTAAAATTTGGGCTCCGACGAGCGGGGGCCCACTGACAGGCACTTCTTTAAGATGTCAACGGCTTTTTGGCACTCCCAAGACCATCTAACTTGGGTTGGGGAACTCTTTTTGTTACATCTGTTAGGGGTGCTGTAATTTCTGAGAAATTGGGTATAAACCACCTGTAATACCCTGCTAACCCCAAAAGGGAGTGGACCTGAGTCTTTGTCTGTGGGGTTGGGACTTCCTTTATGGTGGCCACTTTGCTGGAAAGTGGCATATGCCCAATGGCATAGCCCAAGTATTTTGTAGTGGCTTTCCCCAGGGCACATTTTTTTGGATTGGCAGAGAGCCCCTGCTTCTTTTAAGGACATTAGGACTGCCCTTAACCTTTTTATATGGGACTGCCCGTTCCTACTATAGATGACGATGTCATCCAAGTAGGCAGCGACATATGCCCTATGAGGTCGTAGCACTTTCTCCATTAATCTTTGGAACGTGGCTGGAGCCCCATGTAACCCAAATGGCACAGTGACGAATTGGTATAAATCGAGAGGGGTGGCGAAGGCAGTTTTGCATTTGGATTCTTCTGCTAAATGTATCTGCCAATATCCTTTTGTGAGGTCTAGGGTGGAGATATGCTCCGCTTTACCAAGGGAGTCAAGCAATTCATCCACCCTTGGCATCGGGTATGCATTGAATCTGGACACAGCATTTACCTTTCAAAGGTCTACGCAATACCTCACCTTCTCATCTGGTTTAGGGACCAACACTATAGGGCTACACCATTCGCTGTGTGACTCTTCGATCACACCCAATTTCAACATGTCTATTATCTCCCTCTCTACAAGGTCTTTTCGCCCCTCTGGCAATCTATAGGGACGGGGCCGTACTTTTATGCCAGGTTCCGTCTCAATCCTATGGGACACTAAATCAGTCTGCCCTGACAGCTCAGAAAAAAACATCTGGAAACGGGTCACATAATTCCAGTAGGTCTGACCTTTGTTCCATTGTTAACTGCTCTCCCATGGGAACCTGATGGTCATTGAACGTACTACCCTTTGGAGGCTGTGGACCCAAATCCATCCCTTCTTCCCGAGGGTGGATGAATAGCAATCTCATAGTTTTCCAGGGTTTCAGGAGGTTTACGTGGTAGATTTGTTTACCCTTCCTGGACCCTGGTTTAGAAATCTCTTAGTTCACTTCCCCGGTGTGGAGGAGAACTTGGAAAGGACCCTGCCACTTTGCAATGAGTTTACTCTCTGAAGTCGGTAATAGCAGCATCACTTTGTCCCCAGGTTGGAAGACCCTGATGCGGGCATTTTGGTTATATTGCCTCTCTTGACGTTCTTGAGCAGATTTAAGATTTTCCATAGCAAATCGACCTATCATGTCTAGGTGGTTTCTAAGGTCTATGACATAATGAAGGGTATTTTTGGAGGGGGAGGGCTCCTCCTTCCAGGATTCCTTCAGTAGGTCTACAATACCCCGAGGTTGGCATCCATATAGGAGCTCAAACGGGGAGAAGCCTGTGGATGATTGGGGAACTTCCCATATGGCAATCAATAGGAAAGGGAGAAGTTCATCCCAAGCTCGCTTTTAAGTGTCCACAAACTTCCTAAGCATGGTTTTTAAAGTGCTGCTAAACCTCTCTACCAATCCATCAGTCTGAGGATGGTAGTCCGAGGTCCGGACGGATTTAACCTCCAATAACTATAGGACATCCTGCATTAACTTCGCCATCAAGTTTGTTCCCTGGTCAGTTAACATTACCTGGGAAGTCCTACCCGGGTGAGCATCTCTAACAGCCTGTGAGTAACCTGTTTAGCAGTGGCTGATCTCAGAGGGAAGGCCTCAGGATATCTGGTGGCATAATCTACGACAACCAGTATGAACTTATGTCCCTTCGCAGAGAGTTCTAAAGGTCCTACAAGATCCACACCAATCCTCTCGAATGGGACCAATACCAAGGGCAGAGGGACAAAGGGAGCTGGCTTCTGTCGATTTTGGCTAGTTAACTGTTATTCAGGACATGTCTCACATAGTTTCATGATGTCACCATGTATGCCTGGCCAGTAAAACCGGGACGAAATGTGGTCTGTGGTCTTATCTCTTCCCAGATGACCATCTCATGGGAGAGTATGGGCAAGGGTAAACACAGTTTTAAATAAACTTTAGGGACCAATATTTGTTGAATGACCTCCCCTGTTTGTGTAACCTTATTCACACGATATAGGATGTCATTAGATAGTTTGAAATGTGGAAACACTCTTACACCTTGTTCATCCATTATTTTATCATTGACCCGTACCACCTTCTCATATTGTCGAGCCAGAGCTTGGTCTCCCTCTGCCTCTGACAGAAGTCAGGAAGATCCAGGTCTGGTAAAGCTCCCGTATCTATCTGTTCCCAATCCTGGTCATTTCCCGCAATTACTGGGAGTTAGTTAGGCTGACTAAGGTTACCTAGAGTCCCAGCCTTTCTTAACCAATCCTCTTTTTCCGCACATTTCTGTTTATGCATCTTTAGGACGCGGTGTCTATGGGGAAAAATCTCTGGGGAAAAGGGAACAAGTCCCTGGTCTTCTCCGGTACCGGAGGAGTAGGCTCCACATGAGTAGGGGCCAACAATGTTCCAAAGTAGGGCCAGGCTCTGCCAAGTAGAACAGGGGCAGGTAGCCAGGGAGCAACTCCCATTAGTAAGCTAGCCTCTTGTTCCTTGATACGCAGGAGAATGTTCGTCATCGGGTATTTTTTTGTATTCCCATGGATACATTTGATATTCCATGGAGAGTCATAGGAAAGTCGGTTGTTTGGAGTTTGGCCCTCTAGGATCAGGGTTTTTCCAGATCCTGAGTCCACCAGGGCTTCTACTGTTTTCCCCTCCAGAGATGCAGGGACCAACCACAGATCTTGGTTCCCTCGGAGAGAAGCAGTGGCAGTGGTTCTGCCATAGGAACAGTCCATCTCATCCTCTCCTGAGTCAGCAAACTCGGTCGTCAGCCGGGGTTCTCGATGGGGTTCGGCGTTTGGTCCCCTCCCCGCTGTGGGACGGGATCCTCCCTTCTGTTTGGTGGTGGAATCCTCTCCACTGGATGGGTGCTGGGAGTCCAGGCTCTCGGGGGATACCGTGCGTGGCGTCCTCCCCTTGGTGATCCAATGGCCTCAGGTCTGGGACGGGTGTCTCTGCGGGAGTCTGTACCAGGACCCCTCCGAAATGGCAAAGGGTCTTCCAACCGTGATGACTGAATCTCCCGAGCTGGCGGGTTGTAGATCCCTCGACTGTCTGCTCTTCTGCCTCTGGTATCACCGGAAGCAGCTGGTGTTTGCACGGACCGATCCCAGCTATCCTGTTGGCTGTCGTCACCAAGAAAGTTTTCCACCAAGCGGACCGCTGAATCCAAGGAAGCTGCAGCATGCCTTTTTACCCAGGAGCGGGAGGAGGGGGGCAGTACAGCTCAACCCCGTTATAGCGTAGACCCCGAATTTAAAAAAAAAAGGGGGGGTTTTGTACACACTGCACACACTCACAGCACACTGCACACACTGCATACACTCACAGCACACTGCATACACTCACAGCACACTGCACACACTCACAGCACACTGTATACACTCAGCACACTGCACACACTCACAGTACACTGCACACACTCATAGCACACTGCACACACTGCACACCCTGCACACACTCACAGCACACTGCATATACTCACAGCACACTGCATACACTCACAGCACACTGCATACTCTCACAGCACACTGCACACACTCACAGCACACTGCATACACTCAGAGCACACTGCATACACTCACAGCACACTGCACACACTCACAGCACACTGCACAATATCCATGCAAATGTGTTTGTTAAGGTTATTTTGTGGTATAAAATCGCAGCTCAACCCTTTTGTAGAAATGGTACAATTCTCTTTAGACGGATCTTCAAAGGTAGGTTTTGGGGAGCGCAGATACCACCGTATATGAAAAAAATATAAACAATATATAGTGTAGTATTTTCTTAAATAGGAGACATCTTTGGTAAAAACAGAAATGGGGACTCATACTTTCCCAGTGAATCAACAGCAATAGTTTAACCCAATGGATGGCCAGCTCAGGTAGACACAGCGCGTTTGTCCTCAATATAAGAAGAACACACTCTTAGTGCAACATTATTAGTTCAATATAAGTTGTATTATAACAAATAGTATCACACTTACATTTGAACACAATGGCATGTACACATAAGAATTATAGGTGGCCCGATTCCTCTAGGCTCCCGAACTGCGTTGCATCACTTCCGGAGGTCGACCGCGTCACTTCCGGTTTCGGATATTCCGTTTTTCGGAGTCGTGGGTGTGGGGCAGTCACTGGAGCTCACAGGGCCTATTCAGTCTCAACTCTACGCGTTTCGCTTCGATAGAAGCTTCCTCAGGACTCATGTATGCCTGGCCAGTAAAACCGGGATGAGATGCGGTCCGTGGTCTTATCTCTGCCCAAATGACCACCCCATGGGAGAGTATGGGCAAGGGTAAATACTGTTTTAATCAAACCTTTAGGGACTAATATTTGTCGAATGACCTCCCGTTTGTGTAACCTTATTCACACGATATAAGATGTCATTCAATAGTTCGAAATGTGGAAATACTCTTACACCTTGTTCATCTATTATTTTGTCGTTGACCCGTGCCACCTTCTCATATTGTCTAGCCAGAGCTGGGTCTTCCCTCTGCCTCTGACGGAAGTCAGGAAGATCCAGGTCTGGCAAAATTCCTGTATCTATCTGTTCCCCACCCTGGTCATCTCCTGCCATGACTTGCAGTCTTTTGGGCTGACTAACGTTACCAAGAGTCCCAGCCTTTCTTAACCAGTCCTCTTTTTCCGCACGTCTCTGTTTATGTGTCTTTGGGATGCGGTGTATATGGGGAAAAATCTCTGGGGGAAAAGGGAACAAGTCCCCGGGCTACTCCGGAACCGGGGAAGTAGGCTCTGTAAGAGTAGGGGCCAACAATGTTCCAAAGTTGGGCAACTCCCGGCCAATTAGAACAGGAGCAGGTAGCCAGGGAGCAACTCCTACTAGCAGTCTAGCCTCTCGATTATTGATGCAGAGGAGGATGTTCACCGTCGGGTATTTTTTTGTGTCCCCATGGATACATTCGATATTCCATGGAGCTTCATAGGACAGTCGGTTGCTTGGAATTAGACCCTCCAGGATCAGGGTTTTTCCAGATCCCGAGTCCACCAGGGCTTTCACTGTTTTCCCCTCCAGAGATGCAGGGACCAACCACAGATCATGGTCCCCTCGGAGAGAAGCCGAGGCAGTGGTTCTGCCATATGAACAGTCCATCTCATCATCTCCTGAGTCCACAAACTCGGTCGTCATTGGAAGCTCTCGACGGGGTTCGGCGTTTGGACCTCTCCGCTGTGGGACGGGATCCTCCCTTCTGTTTGTTGGTGGAATCCTCTCCACCGGATGGGTGACGGGAGTCCAGGTTCTCGGGGAATACTGTGAGGGGCGTCCTCCCTTGAATGATCCAATGGCCTTGGATCCGGGGCGGGCGTCTCTGCGGGAGTTTGTACCAGGACCTCTCCGAGATGGGAAAGGGTCTTCCGATCGAGTTGACTGGACCTCCCCGAGCTGGCGGGTTGTAGACCCCTCGATTGTCTGCTCTCCTGCCTCTGGCATCACAGGAAGCAGCTGGTCTTTGCACAAACCGATCCCAGCTATCCTGTTGGCTGTCGTCACCAAGGAAGGTTTCCACCAAGGGGACCGCTGAATCCAGGGAAAATGCAGCGTGTCTTTTTACCCGGGAGCGGGAGGAGGGGGGCAGTATGTGTATGAACTGCTCGAGCACAAATTGTTCAAGGATCTCTGCCTTGCTATGCTTCTCTGGTTGTATCCACCTGGTACATAAGTCTACCAAGCCGTGGGCTATAACCCGGGGTCTGTCTCTGTTTGTATATTTGACAGTCAGGAACCACTGTTGGTAGGTCTCTGGGGTGAGGTCTAGGCGATCCAGAATAGCAGCTTTTAGTTTCTGATAGTCCATGGCCTCGTCTGCTGGAAGAGCCTGGTAGGCTGCCTGAGCTTCTCCTATGAGGAATGGAGCCAGAGTCGTTACCAAGCGATCAACTGTCTAGTTGTGGGCCGTGGCTACCCTTTCAAAAGTGAGGAGGAATGCCTCTGGGTCTTTGGTTGGCTTCATTTTAGGCAGCATCACCGGTGGGTTATTTGGAATCTCTGGTCTGACTGGGACTGGACCTAGAGAAAGCATTTGGAGGAGCTTTTCCTCTCTCTGGGCCTGCATCTCATCTTGCTGGGCTTGTCGCTCAGCTTGCTGGGCTTGGTTTTCTGCTTGCTGCTTAATCAGCCATTCTGTTTGCTGGGCCTTCCTCTCCTCTCACTGGGCCTGTTGCTCAGCTTGTTTCTCTGCTAGCTGGACCTGTTGCTCCAGGAACTGAGAAAAAAAATTCTAAATTTTTTTTTTAATGTGTGGCCCTTCTGATGCAGGGGCCATCCTTTTATCCCACTTCTAACACCACCTGTGGCAGGACGGCCTGTAGGCGAGGTCAGTCAATAGTCCACACATGGAGTTTCTGGTTTAAAGTAAATGTTAAGTGGTTTTATTTCTCCACAGTAGAACGTAACATTTGGGCACACCGTCCCTTTAAGGCAACACAAAATATAGCAGCAAAATAAATCCTGCTCCACATTGGGAGAACTTACTAACACTGCAAGCCTATCTATCAGGTTGGCTGGCTAATCCATAACCAAACCGTAAGTATATATCAAACAGTCAGAAAAATAATGTGAACAGTTCTTACTGTGACTTTAGAGCTGTAGTTGTGAATCCGTCTGCATAGCAGCTTGTCTAGGATAGTTTCTGAGAGAGCCACCTGATTACCAGCAATGACTTCCTTATATGTCATGCTGGTTGTCAAGTGTGTTGGCTCCCTTCTGATTACTCAACCCTTTATCCTGGGTTAACCCGCAGAGTGCTGGATGAAGCACTCAGACATATGTCTCCCAGGCATAACTGTTAGTGGCTGACTACACCCTGTCACAATGACCAACCTTGACTTAATACACATTTCATACTGCTTTTAGACATAACAGGTGTTATTGTCTTCTACTATAGCCATGTGAATGCAACTGCTTTTCGCTATACACTGATATTTATCTGGGCATATGTTTATCCAGTTCCAATAGTGAATGGATACCTTTATGCATATTATATGTCAGAATTCTTTTGAGCTGCCTTACCATTGGGGATTTTTAAAGTCACTGTAAATATATTCACTTACGTCGTCGGTCACATGTTATATTAAAGTGTTTTTTTCAGTATTAGTGGGAGGCTCGTAAACGCCATATACTGTATATGGTTTGGCGTTTATATAACTTAATGGATATTGTCTCCTTTAAGTATAAGTATACTTATTTCTTATGACTACTGTGTCACTTGAGACAACTGCTATTCCATGTATCCTTGAGTGCAAAATAAGGGACCCATTGTGAGTTTCTTTTCTCACATATATTGTTGCTTCTGTATATATGATCCATATGGACCGAGTACTTGTTCACTAAATCTCTTATAGCGGTCAGGCTGAGCGAATGGTCAAAGACAGAAAATCTGAATTATGTTATGTTGATGTTCGGTTAATTGTTATGTTAATGTTTAAATTGTTAATATTTGTATTTCTTTAACTGTACATAAATAAACACTGGAATAGAGTTTCCATCCAGTTTCTGGGTTGTTGAGCAGTGGGTGGGGGGCTTCTGACAAGTTACTCATTGGGGGAGAATCCAGGCCCTAACTCTTGACCAGAGGTGGGTTGTCAGGTGACCTACCAATTGACCGGAGCGGGGGGGGTCCAGGATCTTAATCGTTGACTGAGGTAGAGACCTGCCCTGGCGACCGATAACGGAAGTTGAGATCAACTTCCGCCGAGGTCTAACTTCCAAATTCAAAGTGGCAGCGGCACTGAAGACAGTAATCTTTGCTACATCTGTAGCACAATGCACCACATGAAACAAAAGAATTGAAGGCTTTGTGGGTTGTAATTCTTTGCTATTGTTGAATGTTGTTTTACATTGGCTAAACATAGACAAACTGGTTAAATCAATAGCAGGTGTTGGAGCCATTGGTAAAGTAGAGAGGTAGTATGCATGGACAGGAGCAGAGCACAGGGGAGTAGATTGAAATGGAATGTAGAGGGGTCAGAAGTATGTAATGCTTTGAGAAGAACCTTGAAAGTTCGGTTTTATTAGGGATCCAGCACAGGAGTTTGAGAGAGTGTGATTCAAGTAGAGAGAGAAAAATTATGTATAGTTTAGAATAGCTGGAAAGGGTGACAGATGTCTAGAAGTATGACCACTGAGTAGTACTGTTGGTCACAAAGGTTACAGAAGATGGGGTCAAAGTTTGAGCAGTGGAGTAAGAGAAGAAGAAACATATGTTGGATTTATTATATAGGAAATATGATAGGAGTATGAATGTGAGCAATAAGGAATTAAAAAGGTGAAATTGAGGTAGTTGTCTTGCCATTCGCTAAACTCTGTCCGTGTGCGGAATCTTGGTGTAATCCTTGACTGTGACTCGACCTTTAAACACCAGGTGTCAGCCGTGAAGACTATAGCTAAGAATAAGCACTTGATCACACCAGAGGATCTTACTACGCTTGTCTATGCCTTTGCGCCATTACGCAGTGCACTCTACCTGGGTCTTCCGTAAAAAGAGCTGCGCCACCTACAGCTGGTGCAGAATGCTGCAGCCAGGTTGTTAACTAACCAAACTCGTTCTTGCCACTTGACCTCTGTTCTCCCTTCTCTGCACTGTTTGCCTGTAAAATAGCACATTTATTTCAAGATTGGCTTGTTGGCATTCAAAGCACTACATGACCAGCGTCCCAGCTATCTTAAAGAGCTTCTAGTTCCATACACTCCCATTCACTCACTTCGATCTGCAGATTAAGGACTGCTAACAGTCCCAAGAATCTCCTTCACTTCGTTCTGGGGCCTGAGCTTTTAGCCACGCTGCTCCCACTCTCTGGAAAACAGAAGTACCATCACAAGGGGGAAGTGTACGCCGCTCACAGCTGTGTTCGGCCTACACTTTCCCCCTTGGGATGGTACTTCTGTGATTCCTTCTGGGCTGCAAGCATGCGAACCACTCATCTAGTCGTGAGTACTTTATTGATCAAAGACTTTATTTGCTTCTACTATGTTTGCATCAGTCTAGCCCCAGGGGAGAGATACATTAGGCCAGTAAGGGTGTCTGGTTACTCCTTCTCCCACGGGTGACCCAGACATCCCCTCATGGTGCCATACATGATTAACAAGACATCCCAGCTGAATGTTAACCCTGTCACTGCTGCACTGCAGACCTAAACATAGGTCAGTCAGGCATAGGGCTGGTGACGTTTATTCACCCTGTCACATTCCTACCCTGCTAGTGTGTGGCTGGGGCCATGCACGGCTGAAGCCCGACCATCCACCCCTTCTCTAGAGAAGAAATCCGTATTTGCATTTTCTTTTCCAGGTCTGTGCTGAATCTCAAACGAGAAGGGTTGGAGGGCCATATACCAGCTGGCTAACCTAGCATTAGTGTCTTTCATACTATTAACCACTTCAATGGAGCATGGTCTGTCACCAAAGTAAAATGGACTCCTGCCAGGTAATGCCTCAAGGCCTCGATTGCCCACTTTACTGCGAGGCACTCCTTCTCAATCACTGAGTAGTTTTTTTCCCTTGGGATCAATTTCCTACTCAGAAAAAGGATCGGATGTTCCACTCCCTCAAACTGTTGTGACAACACTGCCCCTAGCCCTATCTCTGATGCATCGGTTTGCACTACAAAATGCCTGTTAAAGTCTGGGCTTCTAAGGATGGGACCCTCTGATAGACATCTTTTTACGTTCTCAAATGCTGTCTGGCACTCCCTTGACCATACCACTTGTGTAGGGGCATACTTTTGTGTGAGGTCTGTTAATGGGGTTGCAACTTCAGAGTAGTTGGGGATGAACCGCCGATAGTACCCTGCTAAACCCAACTACCTGCGTTTTTGTTTGAGGGGTCGGAACTTCTTTCAGGGCAGCTACCTTGTTGGCTAGTGGCCTTACATTTTCACCTCCCACTGCATAACCTAAGTATTTGGTTTCTGCCTTACCCATGGCACATTTCTTAGGATTGGCTGTGAGCCCTGCCTCTCTTAGAGACCTGAGGACCGCTTTCAGCCTATTTAGATGGGCCCGCCAGTGTTTACTATAAATGACATTGTCATCTAGGTAGGCTGCAACATAAGCCCTATGAGGTCTCAGTACTTTATCCATGAGTCTCTGAAATGTGGCTGGGGCTCCATGCCGTCCAAATGGCGTTGTCACAAACTGGTGTAAACCCATGGGAGTGGCAAAGGCTGTTTTGCACTTGGACTTTTCCTCTAAAGGTATTTGCCAGTATCCTGTTGTTAAGTCCAGCGTGGATATATATTCCGTGTTACCAAGGGCGTCAATTAACTCGTCCACCCTTGGCATCGGATATGCTTCAAACTTGGATACCGCATTGACCTTTCGGAGGTCCACATAAAATCTTACCTTCCCATCGGGTTTAGGGACAATAACTAGTGGACTACACCACTCACTGCATGATTCCTCAATCACACCTAAGTGTAACATTTCTTGTACCTCCTTCTCTACCAGGGCCTTACGGCTTTCAGGCAACCTGTAAGGACGAGAACGTACTTTCACTCCAGGTGCTGTCTCTATCACATGTGAAACTAAATTAGTTTGCCCTGGTAAATCAGACAAAACATCATTAAATTGTGTAATTATCTCTAAAAGTCCCCTTTTTGTTCAGAGGACAATTGTCTACCCATTGGGATTTGCTCATCACCAACGATGTTCCCCTGTGGGGGCTGAGGACCCAGGTCCGTTTCCTCCTCCACCGGGTGGATGAATAGAGACCGCTGCACCTTCCAGGGTTTCAGCAAGTTCACATAGTAAATTTGTTTACCGACCCTGGTTGAACGATCTCGTAATCCACATCACCCGTGCGGCGGAGTACTTCAAATGGGCCCTGCTATTTGGCTAGGAGTTTGCTCTCACATCTCGGTAACAATAACATCACCTGGTCTCCCGGGTGAAACACTCACATGCGAGCATTTGGATTGTAATGTCTCTCCTGACTGTCCTGGGCTGATCTAAGATTCTCCCTAGCAAAATGGCCACCACATCTAGACGCTTCCTACGGTCTAATACATATTGCAGGGTATTCTTAGAAGGGGACCGCTTTTCCTCCCAGGACTACTTTAGGAGGTCTAGGATACCCCGGGGTTGGCGGCCATACAGTAATTCAAATGGAGAGAATCCCGTGGAGGCCTGGGGAACTTCCCACACGGCAAACAGCAGAAAAGGCAGAAGTTCATCCCAGGCTCTCTTCTCTGAATCTACAAATTTTTTCAACATACCTTTAAGCGTTCGATTAAATCTTTCCACCAATCCGTCAGTCTGTGGATGGTAGACCGATGTCTGAACAGACTTGACCTCTAGTAATTTTAAGACATCCTGCATCAATTTAGCCATAAAATGTGTACCTTGGTCTGACAACATAACCTGGGGAAGTCCAACCCGTGAGAACAGTCCCAACAATTTGTTGGCTACTTGCTTCGCCGTTGCTGTCCTCAGGGGGAACGCCTCAGGATATCTTGTTGCATAGTCAACTATTACGAGAATTAACCTGTGTCCTTTCGCAGAAGGTTCTAGAGGTCCTACCAAGTCTACTCCAATCCTCTCAAAGGGAACTGACACCAAGGGTAGGGGAACCAAGGAGGCTGGTTTTTGTCCCTTTGGACTAGTTAGCTGGCATTCAGGACATGCCGCACATAACTTAGCAATATCACTATGCATCCCTGGCCAATAGAATCGGGACGAAATACGGTCCACGGTTTTATCCCTACCAAGGTGACCACCCCAAGGGACAGTATGGGCTAGGGTGAATACAGATTTAACAAACGCCTTGGGAACCAATATTTGTCTGGTGACCTCCCCTATTTGTGTCTGCCTATCCACCCTATACAGGATATCATTTGACAATTCAAAATGGGGGAATACTATCAACCCCTGTGCATTCAATATCTGTTCATCAATGTTTACCACTTTAGCATATTGTCTGGCAAGGACTGGGTCTTCCCTTTGCCTCTGGCAAAAATCAGGGAGGTATAGCTCTGGTAAATCCCCCGGACCTATATCTCCCTCCTTCTGTCCATTCCCAGCCATCACTTGTGACTTCTGGCTATTAGTATGGCCACCTTGAGTCCCAGATTTCTGCAACCAGTCTTGTTTGTCATAGCGTCTTTGCCTCTGAGTCTTTGGAACCCGGTGTCTAGTGGGGAACAGGTCTGCCAAGAAGGGGAACAGTTTACCAGGTTTCTCCTGAGCCAGAGAATGAGGCTCCTCCTGAGAGACCATTAGGGTTGAAAAGAAAGGCCAGTCACGGCCAAGCAAAACGGGGACAGGGAGCCATGGAGCGACTCCTACTTCGATCCTGGCCTCCTGACCTTTTACTTGTAGCAGGATTTGGGCCATCGGATACCATTTTACATCACCGTGTATACACTCTATACTCCATGGGGAGTCAAAGGAAAGCACGTCCGGCGGTAACAGTTCCTGGAAGACCAGCGTTTTTCCAGAGCCTGAATCTACAATGGGCCTGGACGGTTTTACCCCCAATCTGGACTGGAAGTAGCCAGGGCTTGCAACTTTCTCTGGGGAAGGCCGAGGTGACTGTCCTGCTAAAGGAACAATCCATCTGAGGACAGTCCACATGCCGGTGGCCTTGTTCTCCGCATGCAGAACATGGAGAGGGTTCCCTTGCAGGAGGGTGCTGCGGATAGCGCTCAGCTGGACCGGATACTGGAGACCAGGCATCTGATGGGTCTTGTGGGCGACGTCCTCTGAAGTTCCTCTCATTTGGCGATGAGTCGACATTAGGAAGGGGATGAGGGTCTCGGCGGTGTCCGGCCTTTGGACCTCTCCCTTGTTGGAAGGACTGCTCCTTTCGTGGCACTTGGGTATAGAGGGGGCGTAGTTTCCCCGTTGTTCCGATCTCCCTCTTTGGGTGTCCGCAAGTTGCCGGTGAAGTTGGATCCGTTGGGTCCTTGACACTCGTCTGATCCTCGTCCCCAAGGAAGTTCTCAACGAGTCGGACCGCCAAAGCTAGGGTTTCAGCAGCATGGCGTTTTACCCAAGAGCGTGCGGAAGGGGGTATTACCTGTAGGAATTGTTCCAAAACAACTTACTCAAGAGTTGCCTCCTTAGTGTGCTCCTTGGGTTGTATCCAGCGAGTACACAAGTCCAATAACCGCTGAGCGAGGACCCGGGGTCTCATCTTAGAGGTGTACTTCAGGTTCTGGTACTGCTGCCGGTAGGTCTCTGGGGTCAGATCTAAGCGATCCAGTATGGCGGCTTTTACTTGTTGGTAGTCCATTGCCTGATCCGTTGGGAGGCCCTGATATGAGGCCTTGGTTTCTCCTATGAGGAGCGAGGCCAAAGCGGTTGCCCAGCGATCTGCGGACCAGCCCTGAGCTTCGGCAACCCTTTCAAACGTCAGTAGAAAAGCCTCTGGATCCTCGTTCAGAGCCATTTTCCTCAGGAGGACGGGGGGTTTGTTCGCAAGTTCTGGACTGGCAGACCCCTGGAATTGGGTCAGCAGCCTGGCCATCCGCTCATCCTATGCTGCCTGCTGCTGGGTTAGGAGCTGGGTTTGCTGCTGTAATAGTAGTTGGGCCTGCTCCTGCATTAACAGTCCCTGCTGTCTAGTCTGCTCGCACAAAAAATCTTTTAAAATTCTCCCAACTGCAGGGGCCTCTCAACATCCCAATTCTCACACCATATGTTGCAGGGTTCATGCAACCACACGTGGGTTTCTTGCAAAGGCTTATTTATTGAGCCTTAAAAATTTGGCACACAAAAACAAAACAGCTTCTTTTCAGCATACAAAACAGAAAATAACTCCTGAGCAGGGCTTGCCCTTATCTAACAAGGGCTGTTTAGATTCCAGCGAAACAGTACAGCAAACAGTTCATCAAAAATGTATATTGAAGACAGACCTTATTGCAGTAACACTCCTTCAGCATTTCAGTACTCTCACTGGTTCAGACATTCTCCATGTGTGTGCAGCCTGGGTTTTTTAAAGCTCCTTGATGAGGCAGCTGGGACCAGACTAATTAACCAGACCTCCCAGCTGACCCTGTTAACCCTGTCACTGCTGCACTGCAGACCTAAACATAGGTCAGTCAGGCATAGGTTTGGTGTACGTTTTTATTCACCCTGTCACAAGGCTTTACAGAGTAAAAGATTAAAAATGCTCACTCATAATTGGTCAATGTTCATATAGCATGTAAAAGGTATACACCAATGAAGCTTTTTCACTCTTACTTTCCAGGTATATATATATATAATATATATTATATATATATATATATATATATATATATATATATAATATATACTATATAATATATATATATATATATATATCTCATATATCTCTATATATCTATCTATATATACATACAAAACAAGAAAAGAACACAGGCGCACTCCTAGTGTATTAAGGTTTCAACAATTTTATGGGACTGAACTAAACTAAAATACACACTCACAAACACAGCTCGGACATGTTCATTTATAAGAAATTTCTCAATCACCTGCACTGCAGTTGGATCCACGCGGCTATTGATGTCATCTGATGCCTTCCACCGCAGTTGGATGTGGAGCATGCGCGCCGTGGCACCTTCAAATCGGCTCCCCCGGCTACTGGTACTCCTCCTCGGTTTGTTCCGGCTCCTACTTGGTGCTTGTTAGGACCAGCGGAAGGGGTACTCCTCCTTCTCTTTGTGTTCCGATCTGAAAATGTCCGTTCCGAGCGTCTCAAAGTCTGCTCAGTACAATCTGCAATGTGCTGCACTTAGCTCACAATACCACCTTAAGGTTCCACATCCGGCAGTTGAGGGAGGCATCAGTGCAGGCGATTGAGAAATTTCTCATAAATGCTCATGTCCAAGCTGTGTTTGTGAGTGTGTATTTTACTTCAGTTCAATCCCATAAAATTGTTGAAACCTTAATACACTAGGAGTGCGCCTATGTTCTTTTCTTGTTTTGTCTACAGATATCCATGAAGGATATCCTCCTCCTGCAGGAGGTGCATATCCGGACACATCGCCCGATCTGCGTGTGCGCATTCACCGACGGAAGACCACGCGCCCCCCTGGATCCTTGTTGCGGGACGCCGAGTGGGTGAGTGCCTCGCGCGACCCTGACTGTACCCCCCTCTTCAGGGGAGACCTCCAGATGACCCCGGGACGGTTTTGATGGTGTAACGCTTGTGCTGCCCAGCACAAGACAAGGCAAGGAGGGGGACCCGGTAGCGAGGTGGGTAAGCTGCAGAAGGCTCGAGATAAGGGATTTGTTGCCGCGAAGCTGGGGAGCGGTGCACGTCGTCACGTGAGCACGCCTCTCGCAGGAGAATACGCAATGTGTCCGGAGGAGTGGAGCTAAGCTCTGGGGCACGGCTGAGCCAGCTGTCCGTGCGCACATGCTCTGGCATGCTATGTACAAATTCTGCACAAGGAAGGAGCTCCGACCAATCGTCCTGGGCGTCCGAAATAAAACAGCGGATATACTGCTCAAGTGACTGATTGGTCCTCTCGGTTTGGCCGTTGGTCTGTGGGTGATATCTGGACAAAAATTGTAGCGTAATACCTAGTTTTTTACAGAATGCTCTCCAAAATTTGGAAACAAATTATGACCCTCTGTCTGATACTATGGTTTCAGGTGTTCCGTGAAGCCTGAAGATGTCTGTAGTAAATATTTCTGACAATCTGGCTGCGCATGGTAGGCCTCGGAGAGGGATGAAGTGTGCTTGCTTCGAAAAACAGGCTATCACCACCAGGATGGTGTCCATCCCCTTGGACTTGGGCAATTCAACAATAAAGTCCATTGAGAGATGTCTCCAAGGATGATTCGGGATGAGAAGAGGTAGTAAAAGGCCAGGTGGTTTATTGTGGGGCATTTTGTTCTGGGCGCAAGTAGCACAAGAAGACACGAAGCTCCTGATGTCCTTACGCATGACTGGCCACCAGAAGGTGCGTTCCAAGAGGTTGATAGTCCTTCTTGTACCAGGATGGCCTGCTGTTTTGGATGTGTGTCCCCATTCCATAACTTGTCTGTGGAAATTGGAAGGAGTGAAAAGGCGTCCCACTGGTACCTTCAGGCCCTCTGAAATGTTGCTCTGTACCTTTGTAATATCCAGTAGAGCGCTGAAAACATTTGCAGAGATGATGCAGGATTCAACAGCTGTAATTATTGTATGTGTTACACATACAATAATTACAGCTGTTGAATTACAGCGTACAATATATACCTACACTGCTCTACCCACTCCCTGCACCCACTCCCTGTTTCTTTTAATATTTGTAGTAGTCTTTGCATATGTGTTTAATAAAACTGTTTTTATATATATTTCTTTCATATGGTGTATGGGGTTTTTTACCCAGGGATTGAATTCTTCCCAGCCATTTATAGTAGAAGGGAGTGCAAATAGGATTTCTTTTGGGTTATCTTAACCCTACCTGTCTACCTACCTGTCTTCCTGGTGATCCTGCAATTTATCTTCTGCAAGGAATTGCCGCGAGAGTACGTCCACCTTTATATTCTTGGAACCGGGAATTTAGGATATCACAAAATTGAAGAGGATATAAAACAAAGACCAATGTGCCTGGCGGGACCCCAACCGGCGCGCCCCTTCAATATAGAGCAAGTTCTTATGATCTGTCAAGATGGTGATGGGTGTCTCTCTATGGGTGAAGCCTCGTCTGGGGTTCTCTCCTCTGGGAAAGTACCGCTCCGACATCTGACACGTCTACCTCAAGGGTGTAGGGTAGCGCTGTGTTGGTTTGGAGATGAAGGCTTTTTTAAGTCTCTCAAAACCTTTGATGGCTTCGGGAGGACACTGGGCCGGATCGGCTCCCTTTTGGGTTAATGTCGTGATGGGTGCTACTACTGTGGAGAAACCCTGGATGAACCTCCAGTAGTAATTTGAAAATCCGAGGAATCTCTGCACCGCCTTGATGGATTGCAGACGTGGCCAGTCTATGATCGCCTTGACCTTGTCCGGGTCCATGGCCAGTCCTGTGTTAGATATGATGTATCCCAGAAAGGTGGTAGAGGACTGGTGAAACTGGCATTTTTCTAGTTTGGCAAAAAGAAGATTTGCCCGTAATCTTTGGAGAACCTGTTTCACATGTTTCGAGTGCTCCGAAGCATCTTTGGAGAAAATCAGGATATCATCCAAATACACGACCACATATTAACCAAGTAGATCCCTGAAAATTTCATTTACAAAATCTTGGAACACTAAGGGTGTATTACACAGGCCGAAGGGCATCACCAAGTATTTGTAGTGCCCATCTCGAGTGTTGAAAGCCGTCTTCCATTCGTCACCCAGACGGATTATTATTAAATGATATGCTCCCCGCAAATCTAGCTTAGTGAAGATAGTGACCCCTTGAAGTCTTTCGAACAACTCAGAAAACGAAGGCAGGGGGTAACGATTTTTTATCGTTATTTTGTTGAGCCCTCAATAGTCAATACAAGGCCTGAGCAACACATCTTTCTTCTTGACAAAGAAGAACCCTGCACCGGCCGGAGAAGAAGATTTCCGGATGAAGCCCCTCAGAAGATTTTCTTGTATGTATTGGCTCATCGCTTTGGTATCCGGGGCAGACAGGGGATACGAGCACCCTCAGGGAAGAGTAGACTGGGCAGTAGGTCTATCGGGCAGTCGAAGGGACGATGAGGTGGCAGCTTCTCAGGCTGTCCCTTATCGAAGACGTCCCAGAACTCATAGTATATCTAAGACAATAGACTCCCTGACACCAGAAGTAGTACTCCAGCGAGACTTTTGGAAGTCGACAGATATCTCTCCGGACACTGGATGCTCCATCGGATAGGCCGTGTACCGATCCAATCGATTAGGGGGTTATGTCGCTGGAGCCATGGTAGTACCAGGATAATGTCCATGGAGGGGGTGTGAATAAAGTCCAACTGTATGGTCTTGGAGTGGGACCAGGGACTGCAAAGCGAAAAGGTACGGTTTGTAGCGTGATGAACGCGGGACGGAGTGGGTGCCCGTCAATAGCTTCAAGGCCAATTTGGCGATCCTTTTGAGTAAGGGGTATCTTATTCGTCTTCATAAATCCCTGGTCGATTAAGTTGCCCCCTGACCCGGAGTCCAGGAAGGCTCGTGTGGATGCCTTAAAGTTGTCCCCGTATAAAGTGATGGTGATGAAAATCCTGGCTGAAGATTTGGGAGGAAGAGAAGAAATGGTTCCCAGTGTGGTCCTCCGACTTTCACTGGGCGGTGGTTTTTCCCAGCTTTATAGGACAAGTAGCAACTAAGTGCCCGCTGTTGCCGTAATACAGACATAATCCGGAACGGCGGCTACGCTGTCTCTCTTCAGTGGACAGGCGAGTGAGTCCTAGCGGCATGGGTTTGTCCAAGGCCACAGATGGGAGATTTCCTCAAGAAATCGGCTGGGAAATGAATGCAGGTATATTCCGTTGGCGCCTTCCTCTCTCCATCCTTCGCTCCTGGAGGCGTTGGTCCATCCGGATACAGAGAGCTACCAACGCTTCTTATCTGTCAGGAATCGGCGTTCTCCACGCTCCCCACTCAGAGCACTCCCTCCCCGCAGGGAGCCCCTGGACACACACTACAATCCTGCCTTACCGGCCTCCACGGCTCCCCGCCCCTGCCGCCGTCGCGGGATCACTCCCCTCGCGATTCCTCTGCTCAGCGCCGGGCACGCCCACGCCCTTCTGCATGCACACCTGCACCGTCCACTGGCTCGGTTTACGCGCGTACACGAGTTACGGACCAGCTCAGTCTGCACACTCTTCTTCCCGTCCCCCGGACCTCAGGCTCCGCCCCCGCACACTGCACAGGCATACTCAGGTTACCAACAAGACTCACCTGGCCTGTTATTGCTGCACCAATCTGCAGTGTCTCACTGTAGCTCTTCCTGTCCCGCCTCCGTTCCTAATAGGACCTCCCTGCTTTATCTAGTTCCTCTCTGCTCTCAGTCTTTGCTCGACATAGTCTCTGTATGGAAGTACAGAGTGTTTTCACAGGTTCTGACGCAGCTGGTACGACTACCCCCTCTGGCTCTCGATCTCGGCACTCCTTGGACAACGCTCACTCTGGTAACCCCTTGAACACGGCTTGGACTACGACCTATCTCCACTCTCCACTCCCTGACTTCGGCAAGGCATCCTTCACTCTATCTCTACAACCGGTACCGGCAAGTATTGTCTACCTTACTACACCTGGCCTGGCAACGCTTCATACCGCACTCCGGACACGCTCCCTTTGCTGCGGGTGCGTGTATTACCACTTCCCCCTTCAGCTCAGGGGACGGGTCTGGTCTGCGGGCAGCACCGGCGTAACATTATGTCGAGCCCACAAGACGCAGTCCAGACCGAACTTCAACAGTTTCTCACCAATCTGCTTCAGCAAAACCATGGCATGGCGGATCAAATTGTGGCACTTACACGCCAGGTCGCAGTACTCTCAGACAGGGTACCGACCGCGACCCCGCCAGATGTAAGCCCCCACTCCGCAAGCGCAGTGAGCAGGTCAGATGTAAGGATTCCTCCCCCCAAGCCTTATGCAGGTGAACCGCAAGATTGTAGGGGTTTCCTAAATCAGTGTGAGGTGCAGTTTGAAATGGCCCCCCATCTCTACAATACTGATCGCAAGAAGGTAGCCTACATTTATAACCTCCGCCCTGGCTTGGGCTTCCCCGGTTTGGGAGCGACGTTCTGACCTTACCCAAGATTACCCGGCATTTAAAGCCGAGTTTCAACGAGTATTCGATTCTCCCGCTCGTCGGGAGATGGCATCTGTTTCTCTCCTCCAGATCACTCAGGGACGGCGAATGGTGACACTGTATGCTGTGGAATTCCGGACTCTAGCAGCCGAGACTAAGGCTCGACAAGAAGCTCTCGTCTCCATATTCTGGCAAGGTCTGGCAGATCCCATCAAGGATGAACTCTCTCACCAATCCAGGCCGGATCAATTGGAGGTCCTCATTGATTTGGCTGTCCGAGTGGATCAACGTATCCAGGTACGCCGCTCAGAGCGTCAGCGCATTCGCTTCCATAACTTTCAAGTTCCGTTCTCCAGTACTCCCAGCAACACACCTGCTCCCCCAAGTGCTACCATACCTCTTCGTCCTGCACTGGAGTTGCCAGAGCCAATGCAGTTGGGGGTACAACGCATCCGCACACCGGCAGTTCCGCCACGCCGGGGGATTGTGTTTCTACTGCGGATCCATGGAACATCTGGTTCGGGAGTGTCCACTGCGTCCGGGAAACGGGAACACCCAGTGAGTACCGAGGGGCTCTCTCTGGGTGTAATGTCTCCATGTCCCCTTTCTAAAGATGAACTCCCTAAGAAACTTACATTTCCAGTCTCCCTTTCAGGCGTATAAGTTCAAGACTTCTTACCGCCGCTTTCATTGACTCAGGAGCTGGAGGAAACTTCGTGGATCTTGAATTCGCCAGGTTAAAGCGCATACCACTTGTGGAGAAGAAGGTTCCCACTCGCATCGTCCGGTATCGATGGACGTCCTCTTACCCCCGCCACATCTCCTTAGAGCCGCTCCCGCTTCGTCACCTTCACATCTGCACAAGGAGATCTTAGTTCTCGATGCCATTCACGCTGCTGGGATACCCATCACCCTTGGTCTTCCTTGGCTACAGCTTAACAATCCTCTCATTGACTGGACTTCCTCTGCTCCCATTTCCTGGAGGCTGAGGTCAGGCAAGACTCATCAACTGCTGGCCAATACCTCTGTTCCGGAAGTTATTCTACCTTCCGTTTACCATCAATTCCAGGACGTTTTCAATAAGGTACAGTCAGACCTCTTGCCGCCACACAGGACTTACGATTGTCCGATCGATCTAGTTCCAGGTTACTCCCTACCCAAGTCCAAGACCTACCCCTTGTCATTACCAGAATCTCACGCTATGGATGAATATATCCAGGAGAATCTCAAGAAAGGCTTTATTCGTCACTCCAATTCCCCAGCAGGGGCTGGGTTTTTCTTCGTCAAGAAAAAGGATGGTTCGTTGAGGCCTTGCATCGACTACAGGGGTTTAAACCACATAACTATTAAAAATCGTTACCCCCTTCCCCTTATTACCGAACTGTTCGATAAATTACAGGGGGCCAAGATTTTTTCCAAGTTGGATCTACGTGGTGCCTATAACCTGGTGCGCATCAGGAAGGTGGATGAATGGAAGACGGCCTTCAACACACGTAGTGGACACTACGAATATCTGGTAATGCTTTTCGGCTTATGTAATGCTCCTGCTGTCTTCCAGGATTTCATCAACGACGTCTTTTGTAAGGTACTCAATATTTTTGTTATTGTATACTTGGATGATATCCTGATTTTTTCCAAAGATCTCCAGGACCATATACGCCACACCTCCTATGTCCTTTCCCGTCTCCGTGAACACCATTTGTACGCCAAACTGGAGAAGTGCACCTTTCATCAGACCTCTACTCCGTTCCTGGGGTACATCATTTCCGATGAGGGGTTTACGATGGACTCCGGTAAACTTCAAGCAGTCACTGAATGGCCAAGACCCAACTCTCTCAAGGCCATACAACGTTTTTTAGGGTTCGCTAATTATTATCGTGAGTTTATACGGAGTTTTTCCACCATTGTGGCACCCTTTACTGCGCTCACCAAAAAAGGAGCTGATCCTTCTGCTTGGTCATCCGAGGCCATCTCCGCCTTCGAGACACTCAAGGAAGCCTTTATATCCGCACCTATTCTCCGTCATCCCAACATTGAACTTCCCTTCGTCCTGGAGGTCGACGCTTCTGATTGCGGCGCTGGTGCCGTTCTATCCTAGAGACCCACGCCCCAAGATAAGTTACATCCCTGTGCATATTTTTCCAAGAAATTGTCGTCTGCCGAGAGGAACTATGACGTGGTTAACAGGGAACTTCTGGCCGTGAAGATGGTTCTTCAAGAGTGGAGACACCTGCTGGAGGGGTCAAAAGAGTCGTTTACTATTCTCACGGACCACAAGAACCTTCTTTACATAGAGAACGCTCGACGCCTTGGTCCACGACAGGCTCGTTGGGCTCTTTTATTTTCTCGATTCGATTTTCACCTTTCCTATATCCCCGGGACCAAGAACGTAAAGGCAGACGCACTCTCCCGAATACATTCTTCTGAAGAGAGGCCAGAGAAATCTTTGGAGACTATCCTTCCGCATGAGAGGATTCTTGCCACTTCTTCTTTCAAGAATCTTGACAAGATTTTGCACTCCCAGAGACGCATTCCCAAGGACTTGGTCGTTCCCGACAACAAACTCTTTGTACCTTCCAAATTTGTTCCAGAGGTCCTGTCCTGGGGTCACTCTAAATCTGCACGTCATCCAGGTTTTAAGAAGACTACTGATCTCATTTGTCGGAATTTCTGGTGGCCAAGGATGTCTCAAGATATTCTGGAGTTTACCTGCGCCTGCCCCACGTGCGCTCAAAGCAAGACTCTCCGTCAAAAGCCTCAGGGTTTTCTGTTACCCCTTCCAGTTCCCGACCACCCCTGGTCCCACATTTCGATGGACTTCATCGTGGAGTTACCCAGGTCCAGAGGAATGAACACTATCTTGGTGGTCGTGGACAGGTTCTCGAAGATGTCCCATTTCATTCCACTTAAAGGATTACCCAACTTCCCCCTCGCTTGCTGATATCTTTACGGAGCAGATTTTCCGGATTCATGGGATCCCTTCGTCCATTGTTTCTGACAGAGGTTCTCAGTTCGTATCCAAATTTTGGAGAGCCTTCACGAAGAGATTGGGCATCTCTTCTTCTTTCTCTTTCGCCTATCATCCTCAGTCCAATGGACAAACGGAGAGAATCAATCAATCCCTGGAGAAGTACCTGAGATATTTCATATCCGATTTCCAGGATGATTGGGCTCAACTCCTCTCTTGGGCAGAGTATGCCGTCAATTCTGCCAAAAACGAGTCCACCCGGGAGTCGCCCTTCTTTATAAATTATGGGTTCCACCCTTCCTGTCTTCCCATCCCCAACATCCCTTCTGGAATACCAGCCGTAGATGAACGCATTTCTTCCCTCCAAACCGTATGGTCCAGGATTCAGTCTACCCTTCTCAACTCCTCCCGCAGATCGAAACTATAGGCCGATCGTCGTCGTCGTTCGTTGCCCAGTTACAAACCAGGGGATTTGGTATGGCTCTCCTCTAAGAATATCAACCTCAAGGTACCATCTCCTAAACTGGCACCTAAGTTCCTGGGTCCCTTCCCTATTTGTGAACAAATCAATCCCGTGGCATTCCGGCTCCAACTACCACCCAGTATGAAGATTCCTAATGTCTTTCATGTGTCCCTCTTAAAACCATTTATCTCCAGTCACTTCTTTCCGGATCAGACTCGTAAACCGGATCCCATTACTGTACAAAATAACGAGGAATACGAAGTTCACTCTCTTTTGGATTCTCGCCTATCCAGGGGTCAGCTTCAGTTCTTGGTGCAGTGGAAGGGCTTTGGACCTGAAGAGAGATCCTGGGTACCTTCAAAGGACATTCATGCCCCGGCCCTTCTTAAGTCCTTCAGGAAAAAGTTTCCAGACAAACCGTTCTTGGTCCGTCCTGAGGCCGTTCCTGAAGAGGGGGGTACTGTCAGGAATCGGCGTTCTCCACGCTCCCCACTCAGAGCACTCCCTCCCCGCAGGGAGCCCCAGGACACACACTACAATCCTGCCTTACCGGCCTCCACGGCTCCCCGCCCCTGCCACCGTCGCGGGATCACTCCCCTCGGCGATTCCTCTGCCCAGCGCCGGGCGCGCCCACACCCTCCTGCATGCACACCTGCCCCGTCCACTGGCTCGGTTCACGCGCGTACACGAGTTACGGAGCACGCTCAGTCTGCACACTCTTCTTCCCGTCCCCCGGACCTCAGGCTCCGCCCCCGCACACTGCACGGGCATACTCAGGTTACCAACAAGACTCACCTGGCCTGTTATGCCTGCACCAATCTGCAGTGTCTCCCTGTAGCTCTTCCTGTCCCGCCTCCGTTCCTAATTGGACCTCCCTGCTTTATCTAGTTCCTCTCTGCTCTCAGTCTTTGCTCGACATAGTCTCTGTATGGAAGTACTTCTGGATTCTCTCAGTGTTGTCACAGGTTCTAACGCAGCTGGTACGACTACCCCCTCTGGCTCTCGATCTCGGCACTCCTTGGACAACGCTCACTCTGGTAACCCCTTGAACACGGCTTGGACTACGACCTATCTCCACTCTCCACTCCCTGACTCCGGCAAGGCATCCTTCACTCTACAACCGGTACCAGCAAGTATTGTCTACCTTACTACACCTGGCCTCGCAACGCTTCATACCACACTCCGGACACGCTCCCTTTGCTGTGGGTGCGTGTATTACCACTTCCCCCTTCAGCTCAGGGGACGGGTCTTGTCTGCGGGCAGCACCGGCGTAACATTATCCCGCCGGACGTTCCAGTGCCACCAGTTCATCACTGAGGCTCTCGGAAAGCCCTTGCCAAAATGCCGCCGTCAGGGCTTCATCGTTCCACCCGGTCTCAGTGGCAATGGTGCGAAACTTGAGGTCGTAGCGAGCCACTGTACGAGTCCCCTATGAAATATTCAACATGTAGTGGCTGCCGTTACCTTCCTCCTTGGGGTATCGAAAGACCCTTCGGAATTCGGCGTTGGTCCTGTCTGTGAGGATTTGCCATTCGGGCGACTCTGTCCCCTTAACCCTCACCTGCCGTCCAGATCGAAAAGCACTCAGAGAGGGCATCCCGACAGGGGTTCTCAAGCGCGGACATGCGCGGGCGGCGCACGGTCAGTTTCCCAGGTTGCAGCACCTTGTCCGTGTCCCCGTTCAGAAGTGAGAGTTGCGCAGCGCACAGACAGCGCACGGTCTTCGCGGTCCTCTACTTGCCCCTCCTCTCGTTCCCGTTCCGTCTCTGGACTCCGCCCCCACTCTGGGATCCGCGATACGAGACACGGCAGGCATGCGCGGGATTTCTGGTCCTCCTCGGGTCCCGCCTCCGGTCTACGCCCCCATCCTGTGGACTCCTACGCGCGTCGCAGCAGGCATGTGCAGGATTCCTGCCTCCCTCGGGTCCCGCCTCTGATCTCCGCCCCCGCACTAACGCGGGTGCCGTGGCGTGCACGCAGGGTGCGCGACCAAATTGCCCTTCAGTTGCACGAGTGCCGCGGGGTGCGTGCGCAGTAGTTAGTAGCCCCACCTCAACTTACAAGTGGGCAGCTCAATAGGACACACCTGTGTATCCAGCAGCCTATAGTGAAAAAAATGTGATTGCAACGGCGCTTACTTATAACAATGTCCTAAAAAAGTGAAATATGTGTAACAATGTGTTTAAAAGCAAATGACAGAAATAATATCTATAAATTCAATTACAACGTGAACTGTGATCTATTAGTTAATCATGTGATAAATCCACCACCCAGTGTAAAAGGTGCTAATTGAAAAGCTACTCAAAACCCTTGTAAAGACTGTTCTCTTAGTCTTTTTGATGGCAGAATTCCTCAAAGATTCAGGGGAGCGCCAATGTTCACGTGATTATATGAAAAAGAAAAATAAAGGCAACATAGTGTGATACAGTCTCAATTCTTTCTTTCTAGTGAAAAAGGTAATCCACTCACAATTTTCCTTTCAAAAATCAGGCATTACAGAGACACTCCTCTCTCTGTTTAGAGCAATGAACATGGATATCCACAGGTGTAGACCCCTTTCACTTTTTCTCCACCACCGCACGAATACCCAGAAATAATAAGAAATACCAAAATTGCGCAATAACGTCTTAAAATGTATTGGAGATCATCACAGATAAAACATATGGCTATGCACTCACATAAGGAATAATAGGTACAGTCATTGTACGAAATCCTGATAGATAAAGCAATTCACCGGTACACAGTGTGTTTCTTCCCTCTGCTTCTCTGCTCCCATCAACGTCTCATCCGGTTGACGCAGGGCTGTGGGCGGAAGTGCTGTAAGGGGGATCTCCGGCTGCCAGGACTCGCAACTGTGACTTGCACAGACTGGATGCTGAACACAGGATTCTACGCGTTTCGTAGGTACACTTCTTCAGGAATATCCAGCAGCCTACCAGGGAAGGGCTACCTACTTCCTGATTACCTCCCATTGGTGGGAGGCCCTATTTATATCCTGTATTTGCAGTCAGTCATTGCCGAGCATAACTTAGGTTTCTGACGCTGTACCTCGCAGCATTCCTGAACTCTGCCTTGCTGTCTTGAATCCCTGCTGCGTGACCTTGCTTTGGACCTTGGACTTTGTGATACTCTCCTGCACTGACCCCTGGCTTTGGATAATGACTACTCTGCTCTCTCCTGCGCTGATCCTGGCTTTGGCTTAACGACGATCCCTCCTTCTCCAATCCTGACTCGGCTACGTACCCCAACGATCCGCAACTCTCTGCTCCTGGTTTCCTGATGAAGTATTTTTATACGAAACGTGAATGAAGAGGGTGCATTCCAGCCTATGCTCTAAAACTGTGTTTCCCAAAATGGTGCGCCGCGGCTTGGCAAGAGGGGCGCCGTGATCAGGGCCGCCAGCAGCGGGGAACAAGGGCTGCTAGTTACTTAAAAAAAAAACCTCTGAAAAAAAAACCTCTGAAGCTGGCGCCAGGTCTCCCTGGCAGCGCCGGAAGTAAGAGAGAGGGAGGCCCGGAGCGCGCGCTGGAGGAGCAGCACCAGGAGACAGATGTCTCCCAGCAGCACTGAAGCCTCACACTCCCCTCCCCCCGCAGCACACCGCCCTCCCCCCCCCCAGCCCCACACCGGCCCCCCCCCCACGTGGCACAGGCCCCCGCAGCACTGACCTCCCCCGTGCAGGGACCAGGCCGTTCAGCCATACCCCCCCCCCCCATCGGCCCCACACATCACCGGCACGCCCGTCCCCCCCCCGCAAGCCACCGGTCTGACCATCATCCCCAAGGTAAATATATGTATTGGGGGTGTTGGGGTAATTTTTATATATGTATTGGGGGTGTTTTGGTAATTTTTATATATGTATTGGGGGCGTTGGGGTAATTTTTATATGTATTGGGGGGTGCAATTGTGTGTATATGTATGTATGTATGTATATATATATATATATATAATAAATTAGGTGGGGTTTTTTGTATGCATTTGGGGGGTGGGGATTTTTTTGTATGTATTCGGGGGTGGGAAGTTTTTAGGTATATATCTTGTGGGGGGAATTGTGTGAGGGGGAGACGGAATGAGTAAGCGTGGGGTAATTGACGGAGGGAGAGGAGAGAGGGGGAGAGTGAGGGAAAGAGGGAGTAAGAGTGAGAAGCAGGGGAGAGAAATACATGCGAGGTGGGAAAGTGAGACGGAAAGGAGAGAAATACATGGGATGGGGGCTCGTGAGGTGTGAAATGGGGGGGCGGCGGCGGGCAATACCGCTGACATGGGGGGCCTGCTTAAAATGTTTGTCCCGGGCCCCACGATTTCTGTTGGCGGCAGGGGGTACTGGCGTCCCGGGCCCTGTAGTCAGGGGGCCCGGGCCCCCTGCGCGGCCATGCACCTCGATAAATCCCGTCTCCCGGTCACCACGGAGAGAGAGTGTGTGAGAGAGAGAGAGTGTGTGAGAGAGAGTGTGTGTGAGAGAGAGAGAGTGTGTGTGTGAGAGAGAGAGAGTGTGTGAGAGAAGAGTGTGTGAGAGAGAGAGTGTGTGTGTGAGAGAGAGAGTGTGTGAGAGAGAGAGCGTCACATTCTTCCCTCTCTCTCTCCATCTCCGCCGCACATCTCTCTCTCACCATCAACCTCACTCTCATCTCTCTCACATCACCTCTCTCTCTCTCCCACACACACTCTCTCTCTCCCACACTCTCTCTCTCTCTCTCAAAACCTCTCTCTCTCTCACACAGCACTCTCTCGCCTCTCTCTCATCTCGTACAACACACACTCTCTCCTCACACTCTCTCTCTCGCTCTTCTTCTCCTCTCCCACATACACTCTCGCTCTCAAACTCACCACTCTCTCTCTCAAACATCTCTTCTCTCTCACACACAATCTCTCCTCCTCTCACCCACTCGCTCTCTCCTCACACAACTCTCTCTACCCACTCTCTCTCAACCTCTCTCACACACTCCTCGGGCCGTCCTCTTCTTCACTCCACATACCCTTCTCTCTCACACTCTCTCTCTCACACCACTCTCGTCTCCAACACAACATCCTCTCTTCTCTCTCTTCCACACACACAGGGCAAACTGGCTCGTCGGGGGGTCGATGGCTCTCTGCGAGTCCACCTAGAACACTCTCTCTCTCTTACACTACCCTCCGCTACAACACTCTCGTGTGGTCTCCCCACACTCTCTCTCTCACATCACCCACTCTGTCTCTCACACCTCGCTCTTCTCTCTACACTACCCTCTCTCTCTCCACATCCTTACCACTTCCTCTAATCTCACACCACGACTGCTCCCTCTCACCCGCTACACTCCTGCGTGCGCTCGATCTTTCTCGGCTCCGCTCTTCTCTCTCTCTCACCACACACCCACTCTCAAATCTCGCACAACACACACTCTCCCCCCCCCCCCCCCCCCCCCCCCCCCCTACCTCCACCCCCCCCCCCCCCCCCCCCCCACCCCCCCCCCACCCCCCCCCCCCCCCCCCACCCCCGCCCACACCCCCCCCCCCCCTCCCCCCCTTATTAGGTAGGATTGAGCCCAGAACGCCGACCACAACTGCGAGGGTGCGTCTTCTGCAGTGTAGGATGGTCGTACTAGCAGTGTCAGGATATAGAAAGAACAGCGTAGTCAGAGAACTTGCCAGGGTTCAGGTAAGTAGAGATGGAAATGTGAAAGGTGATCCTGCACCAGAATTCTGTGATTTAAATTATTTATATAGTTGGATAGCAAATACCAATATCCCAATATAGTGCAAATTATAGTGCCTATAACCATCGACTGTTGGTGATGGTGAGTATTAAATAACATGAAGTGCTGTGTTATATGTATCAAAAAAATAAATATACTCTTGGAACCTGTTAAACATCAAGTGATTAAATGGAGGTTGCTGCTGCTGTGCTCATGATTGGCTCCACAAACCGTCGTACTAAAGCAAAAACAAAAGATGAAAACAGCGCAAAACCTCACAGTGTAGTATATAAATAATGTATTGATATTTATCAGGCGGGTAAGTATTAACACGTACATCAAATCAAATAGAATATTGGCAGAATGTTAGGGACATGTTACAAACATCAGCTACTGATCCCGTCATTATTCAAGCAGACGAGGAAAGTAGACCCCTTCTCTCCCTGAAGTCGCTGTCGCTTCATCAGTGCAACGTCTCACGTGTGTAGAGGAGTACTGCTGCTGGCAGAATCGCAGCGACACAGAACTGTTCACGGGCTTGTGTCGGGACTACGCCGGCGTCTGATGACATTAACACATCGCGGGTTGGGTTATGCAAAATGTCACTGGGTTACGGAAGAGGGGAAAGTGGAAATACTCCAGGCGAAAAAATACAACAATGCCAGGTGAAGTCTGAAGGAAAGGAATGAAAGGAGAAGGGCTAAATCCTTTAGCCAGCAGGGGTTACCAAACTTTTTCTGAGTTCTAAGGCTCCAAAGCTGCTCCAGAATTTTTTCAAGGCTTCCTAAGGTTGTTCCAGGATTTATTTTTCCACGGCGACCAAAGTGAAAACAAAGGTGTATTATACCATACCTAACAGTTGAAGTGCGCAGTTGGTATGTCTCTCACAGCAGAAAGTCCAAGAACAGCGTAGAAGAAAAAGACCGAAACCGAACAGCAATAATGTAGAGAGGAACACACACTCGCGCGCGAAAGACGAGAGGAGAGTAATCAGCTAAGCGAGCGCGCGCAAACCGCGCGGCGCCGACGCAATAAGAAGCGAGCCGAGCAAAACGGACCGAACGCTGCACGCGCGAAATAAATAGAGAGTAGAGAGCGTAACAACAAAGAGAGAGAGGAGAAAAATCAAAGAGACGAGACGAGACGGAGAAATCAAACGCGAGCGCGCGCGCGCGAGTGCGGCGGAACCACCACAAAACACGGCGGGAGCCGTCGCGGCGCACACACGCGCGCGGGCGCACGCACGCGCGCGCGCACACACGCGCGCGCGCCGCACACACGCCGCGCGCGCACACAACACACGGGCGCGCGAGCACACACGAGCGCGCGGCGAGCGCACACACGCGTGCGCGCGCACACAACCGCGCGCGCCGAGCGCGCGCGCACAGACACACGCGCGCGCACCCACGCGCGCGCGGCGCGCGCGAGCACAACACACGCCGCGAGCACACCACGCGCGCGCGCACACACAGACGCCGCGCGCGCACACCCACACGGCGCGCTCGCGCACCCACAAGCGCGGCGCACACACACACGCGGCGCGCGCGCACACGCGCGGCGCACACAGCGCGCTGCACACCGCCGCGCGCACACACGCGGCGCGCACACGCGCGGGCCGCACACACACGACGCCGCACACAACGCGCACACCGCCCTCACGCACACCACAGCGCGCGCGCAAAGCGGACGACACGAGACAACTGACGGACGTAACCGCGAGCGGCACACACGGCGCGGCGCACACACGCGCGCGCGCACACACGAGCGCGAGCACACACTCGCGCGCGCACCACAGCGGCGCGAGCACACACACGCGCGGCCCGCGCGCGCGCACACACGCAGCGCGGCGCACAACACCAGACGCGGCCCGCGCCGCCACACGCGCGCGCGCGCCCAGCGCGCGCGCGCGCACACCACCCCGCGCGCGCGCACCACCGACAGCGCGCTGCGGCGCGCGCGCGCGCGCGCGAGAGAGGACACGCGCGAGCGCACCACACACCGCGCGCGCAACACGCGCGCGCGCACACCACACAAACACACGCGAGAGCGCAGTCCCGCGCGCGTCTCGCTGTCTCGCTCACACACACCTCCTTCTCTCTCTCTCTCTCTCTCTCTACACCCTGCTCTATCTCTCTATCTCTCGCACACCAAACAGAGAGAGAGAGAGAGAGTGTGTGTGTGTTAGAGAGAGAGAGAGAGAGAGAGAGAGTGTGTGAGAGAGAGAGAGAGAGAGAGTGTGTGAGAGAGAGAGAGTGTGTGTGAGAGAGAGAGAGAGTGTGTGAGAGAGAGAGTGTGAGAGAGAGAGAGTGTGTGAGAGAGAGAGAGTGTGAGAGAGAGAGTGTGTGAGAGAGAGAGTATGTGAGAGAGAGAGTGTGTGTGAGAGAGAGAGTGCGTGAGCGTGTCTGAGAGAGTGAGAGTCTGCGTGAGAGACATACCAACTGCGCACTGCAACTGTTAGGTATGTATATACAACTTTGTTTTCACTTTGGGCGCCGTGGAAAAATCCTGAACACCTTAGGAAGCCTTGAAAAAATTCTGATCGACTTAGGGAGCCTTGAACCGAAAAAGTTTGGGAACCACTGCTCTAAAAGGATTGAGAACTTATCCTTGCATTATTGCATTAAAATCGGTGTTTTTATGTGGACATTTCACATCGGCAAAATTTGCATAACCCGCGATGGGTGATGTCATCAGCGCGCTCCTGGAGTCCCGACATCCAGACCCAGTGAAGAGTCTGTGTCGGCTCGCATCTGCAGCAGCAGTACTCCTCTACACAGTGAGACGTGCACTGACTGAAGCGACAGGACTTCAGGGAGAAGGGGTCTACTTTCCTCGTCTGGCTTGAATAGAAATGACGGGATGCAGTAGCTGATGTGGTAACATGTCCCTAACATGTCATGCCAATATTCTATTTGATTGATGTACGTGTAATACTTACCCGCTGATAAATATCAATACATTATTTATATACTACACTGTGAGGTTTTGCGCTGTTTTCTCTTTTTGTTTTTTGCTTTAGTACGACGGTTTGTGGAGCCAATCCATGAGCACAGCAGCAGCAACCTCCATTTAATCACTTGATTGTTAACAGGTTTCAAGAGTATATTTATATTTTTTGATACAATAACACAGCACTTCATTTGATTTAATACTCACCATCACCAACAGTCGATGTATATAGGCACTATAATTTGCACTATATTGGGATATTGGTATTTGCTTATCCAACTATATAAATAATTTAAATCACAGAATTCTGAGTGCAGATCACCTGTTCACATTTCCATCTCTACTCCTGAACCTGGCAAGTTCTCTGACTACGCTGTCTTCTATAATCCTGACACTGCTAGTACGACCATCCTACACTCTAGACGCACCCTCGCAGTTGTGGTCGGCGTTCTGTCTCAATCCCTACCTCAGCCACGCGGTCGCGCCTCGTTTGTGGTGAGCTATGTGTTGCACCGTCGAAGTCAGAGGTTAGATCAGGTCTCTGCTCCCAAATCGGTGAGGCTCATGTCAGGGCGTCGTCTGTCAAAAAGGGAGATGATGTAAGCCACTTTGGAACACAGGGAAGGAAAATGTGTATGTAGCAGCTCAAAATGAATGGGGCACAGGTTAAGAAAACCCCGACATCCCTGAGGATTGCCCTCATAGCGATTAGGAGTCAGATGGCATGGCTCAGAATTTGTAGTCCGGGGGTGGGGTTAGGCGCCTGTGCCGCCGGCGTAGGAATGGTAGGCCGGTAGGTAACCCGGGTGTCTAAGTCCCTTAGGGAGAGTTGGAACCCCTCCATCCACTGGTTAGTTTGATTCAGGCACCCCTCCACCTGCTTAAACATAGCCTCAATCCTCTGTAGTTGTCGACCCACCTCAGCGGGGTCCAGGTGTGATGGGCTGAGCAGAATGTCATGGATGCTCACTATAACCAGGACTAGACCATGGAGCTGAGGTGGGGAATAGTATAACCACTGCCCTAAACCACGAGGACTGGTCTGGATAACAGGGTCAGGGACGTGTAGAAGGGTCAGGGTAGGAGAGTGTAGGTAGGTGGGAGTACTTGCCATGGTCCGGGGGTTGGAGAGAGAAGAATCGTCATTGTCCGTTAGCCGAGGTTGTGGAATGGAGAGAGAAGAATCGTCGTTGTCCGTTAGCCTAGGTCGTGGAATGGAGAGAGCAGAAATCCGATAAAAAGCCGTAGTCATGGGCAATAGAAGATACGGGTCAGGCACAGGCAAATTCACAACAGAGATCAGGATGAAACAGAGACAGGTACTCAGGCTGCAATGAGCACGGTGCATAAACTATGGTCTTTGCTCAGCAACATGACAGAGGAGTGGATGAACATAAATAGGGAGATGAACCAATGACAGGAGGAGGCAGGAGGGAGGTCCGAGCAGTAAGTAGAGATTTGATAGGATGAAGTAACCTTGGCTCCAGGTGTGGCAGAGCTGAGGGTGGTTCAGTCCATAGTTTGTAACGGGCGCGCGTAGGGCGGGGGACGCTCGGTACGCGACAGGCATGCTACCGCCAAGATCGTGCTCCTGTCTGCTGCAGGAGGCGCATGTCTGGATGGATTGCCCAATCTGTGTGTGCGCGCGTGCCGACAGAAGACCGCGCGCCCCCCTGGATCCTTGTTGCAGGATGCCGAGGGGGTGAGTGCCTCGCACGACCCTGACAATGATGTACTACTATGCCAATCAATGGGTGCAGGGTGGGTATAGTGGGTCTGGGGTGGGTGATTAGGCCTCCCGGGTGGGTAGTGGGGGACAGTGGGTTAACCCCTTAATTACTATTTTTTTTTTAGTTATTAACTGCTACGGTGATTAAGGGGTTAGGGGCAATTAGATTGTATTTTTTCTGGCAATGGAGGGCATGGCCCTGCAGTATGCTGTCGAGGATGCCCTTCATCATGGCAGGGGTAAGTAGAACGGTTTTTATTTACTTTATTTATGCTGACTAAG
The DNA here is from genome assembly GCA_036426205.1 of Ascaphus truei. Taxonomy (NCBI): domain Eukaryota; kingdom Metazoa; phylum Chordata; class Amphibia; order Anura; family Ascaphidae; genus Ascaphus; species Ascaphus truei. The sequence continues at coordinate 53,355 of WSYH01000134.1, forward strand.
GTTGTGTTTAATAATGGGCAAATGAGCTACATATCTGGATAATAGTTATTTTGCACATTACTGTACTGTATGTGTTTGGGGGGGGAGGTGTAGGCCATTTTTATTTTTTTTTCACAACAGAAATGGTACTGCAGGCCAGCGGGGATGGTACTGCAGGCCAACGGATGCTCACGGGGACCAACTGAGGACCCACGGATACCTGCGGGGACCACCCGGGGACCCCTGTGGGGCCCCCAGGCACCCACAGGACCACCCGAGGGCCCTCAGACACCCATGGGAACCATCCGAGGACCCTCAGACACCCGTGGGAACCACCCGAGGACCCCCAGACACCTGTGGGGATGACCCGGGGATCCCCAGACACCCGCTTGGACAACCGGGGGACCCCTTGAAACCTTACGTACACTCACAGGGACCATTCGAGGGCCCACAGACATCCATGGAAACCACCTGAGAACCCCCGGACTCCCCAGGGGACCACCCGAGGGCCCACAGAAACCCACGGGGACCCCCTGAGGACCGCCGGACACCCGTGGGGACCACACGGGGACCCCTGATGGCCTATATTATCAATTGTGTGTTCAAATTAATAAATAATGGTTTTATGTGGGGGCACAGAGGGTGGGATGTGTATTGGTGCTTACTACATATTTTAATATAAATTGTATTACTAGTGTAGATGAGCAGGGAGTCTCCAGAGAAGAACCTTGTTGATTTCAGGTCCGGGGACTCCCTGCATTCCGAGATACAGGCCCCGTTATGGGGTGCCGGTATTTCCTATGCATTGAAATGTCCCGATCACGTGACGCAGGAATTCAATGCATAGGAGATACCGGACCCCATAACGGGGCCTGTATCTCGGGAAGCAGGGGTCCCAGACCTGAAATCAATACGGTTCTGCTCCGGAGACCCCCTGTCCTCTACACTAGTAAATCAATTTTAATTTATTTTATTTTTTATTTCGCCCGAGATTTGCGCAGAGAGAGAAACGTCTCTCTCTCTCTCTGCAGCAGATAGAACTCGCAGGGTGGGCTATTTTCAGAGGGCCGATCATCTCATCGCCGGCTACTCGCCATTTTTGCAACTGTTGCTATCACTGGTATTCGGGCCTTTCTGCATACCGTGATATCAACGCTGTCAAAAATGGCGATTTAAAAATCGTGGCAATTTTTTCTATCGGACTTTACTGCATGAGGCCCATAGAATCAATAAACTTTTCCCATTCTTTAAAAAAAAATCTCGGTTCTTGATTCTTTATTCGTCTCAGCTTCTAATTTGTCCATCATCATGAATTTATTCAGATAATCGTTTAAAATATCTAAAGTGGGGGGCTCAGGCTTTATCCATTTCATCATCACTGTTTTCCTTGCTGCAAGCAAAACAATCTCTGCTAACCTTGGGACATTGTTGCTCACATTGACCTCTTTCCAACATTCCATATTTCCAAACAAATATGCAAAGCAAGTGTTAATTATTAGGTACTCCTCGGATGCTACTCTTATTTTATTCATTTTGTTGTACCATCTATTTTAACCAACTTTATTAAAGATTAATTTTAATATTTACACACACTACCACAGATATTTGAGTGCTATTTTGAAACTGAGTTCTTTCTCTTATGGTATATTTGTTTACACAATTCTCGGTCCAGCACCTTATCTTCACAACATTCCGATGTTCTATCATTTAGCTGAGCAGGTGTTCAACTTCTCTTCCCTTCCCCTCCCTCCTCCTTACCCGTGGTTTCAACCATATTTCCAAACAGCAAGGCTAAGGGCTCTTTTATTGTAGTTACCCCAATTACTTCTTGTATATACTGCAGAACTTTATCCCAAAAGAAATAACCAGACAATCCAACTAACAGTGTTTTAAATCTGCTCTTTCCTGAGAGCACTTCGGCACTTATTTTTAGATTTCTCAATCCCCTTATAATTGATATCAAAACCATAGTAGGCCCTATGCAGTATCATATATTGCATCTCACTCCACTCCTCAGAAATTATAATTTTCCTAACCCGAGTTAACCCTTCGAGTAACAGATCAACTCCTTTAATTCCTGGGAAATCTTTTTCCCACCTAGTGAACATTTTCTTAGATCCTTCCCATAGTCCTTGTCCCTAATCCAATCATATAAATCTGAGATAGAATATTTGGTACTATAAGCATCCTTAAAAAACATCAAAAACATCTTGCAACTTGCTATATTTGCAATCATTTCTTGCTAAATGAACCCTACAAATATTGAACATACATATCTGCACGGTTAAAATCTACATAGAGTTTTAAACTATATAGGAGCAGTTGGAGAAATCAACCCCAATATACCAAAAAGACCCTGTAACAGACTTATCCCTGTTTAAATAAAGCAGACTCAGAGCTCTGAGAATCCAGCAGAGAGATAGTTAATTGCAGCCACTCAATTAACTAGTCTCCACCTGGACTAATGAGAGCTCTGTAAAAAGTGTCAAGTGAGACACAGGAGAGATTCCTTAGTTCACATTTGGCCTGACAGAAGAAGAGCAGAGAAGCCTGCACAGAGACACTGTCTTGAGCACAAAGGCTGTGCTGAGATCGACACCCAGACACCTATATTTCCTGCACAAAGAGGACCCAGAAACTTGCCAGAGACTGACATGGCGAGCCACCTGCTTACGGAACCTCCTGAGACTTTGGGGTGACAGGCTGGTAACGGGAATATCCCTCCAGTCCTGCAGGTAGGGTCTGGGTAAGTAAGCTAGCCCTTACAAAGGGATAGGGGTTTGTTACTTTGTTGTTTTTGTATGTTTGTCTGGATAAAGGAACAGGCTCCATAAAGTCAAGATATAATTGCACCCAAATTGGTCTCCATTATATATACCTCTGCACATATCTCTTACATATGGTGTCAGAAGTTGGGATAAGAGGTGGCCCTTGAAATTAAAAGGGGTCCTGGAGACTGCCTGTGCATGTTTTGTGCTTTTGCCTGCATACAGTTCCTGCAAACAGCATGAGCAACAAAACAGAGAATCACGTACAGAAGTGACCAGATTTAAAGGGCTACACATCCAGGCAGGAAAGCTACAACTGCACTGGAGAAAGCCACAACGCAACAGTTTGACTGGGAGGACTGCAACAGATGGTGACCCACACAAGGGACTGATGCTGTGATCAGAGTCTACCCCGCCAATGGTGAAAGAAAAAACCATGGGATTTTAAAATGGCCACCAAGCTGAAGTCAAATACAGACTCTGCAAGAATTGGTAAATAAATGTGTTCCTGGTGTAAAGAGCCTAGCCACACGGAGCAGTGCCCATTCAGGCCTTATTCGGATGCTGATGATGATCCCTATGTGGCCCCAGGAAAAGGGCAGCAGCCAGAGGAATATTTTTTTTCAACATGCCAAGGAACAGCAGTGGGATGGTGAGGGGGTAACTAGGCTCACTAATGAAGGTTAAGCCAGTTTGGTTACCTCTGATCCATGTATTGGGGTTCAGGAGTATCAGTGTGAGCCCAGTGATTGCATATACATTGTGAATAATTATGCGACAATAAAGAATTTTCTGTGTTTTTACCTTTCCAGGAGTGCCAGCAAGCAGAGATTTCTGGGCTATGAGTTTAAAGGGGGGTTTATGGAAAAAGTGTTGTCAGAATTGCTGGATACCACAAAAATGTACCCGGAAATCAGGTCAGAATCCCGGATACATGTAGGTACATTGCTCTGACAAAATCTACCCTTGAAAACGCTTGCGCGACTCACCGCTAGGATTCCCTGCTTCAGCACAGACCAGAAAGCTAAATGGGGCATAGGGATGTAAGGTATTCCTAGAACAGTCAAGGGGTCCCTAGGTTAAAGGGGGGTGCCCAGTTAATGCCCTGGTCACCCAAAACCCGGTATAGTGGTTCTGAGGGGGGGGGGGGGGGGGGGGGCTCCAACCATAGATCAGGTTGTGAGGAGTTTTAAAACTAAGTCCAGTTATAGTGTGCGGAGAATATGGCTAGTAAGGAATAAAGTACAAACTTCTTATTCTATTCCCCATAACCAGAAGTATACAATGTATGGTTTATTAAACAGTGTGTTTAAAGTACATATATGCTTGTGCATGGTATAATGAGCTGGGTCTTTCCGGACCGATGTTCTGGGAGAGTCACTGGGCTACCGGCTTGGTGCCAGCGTGTCTACTCAGACATCGGACATGAAAGCCACAGAGGATGCCAGAGGTGTGAAGAACATTTGGGTAGGAGGTTTAGGCTTGAGCACCCACGTCCTGGGATGAATGGAAGTCCTCGGGACTACCATTTGCCTTCCCAGACTGTGAGGAGCCTAAACCAGTGGGTGGCTTCTGAATACCAGGTGGCAGATGTGGCAAGCTTGCACATGCCCTTGGCTGATTCAGAAGATCCGCTTGCCCGACTTCAGAAGACTGGCATCGCTCTGATTGGCTGGTAGGAAATTTCCCAAGTTCGGATTGGCTGTAGTATTTTATGAATGAACTCTGAAATACTATAAGGAGCTCTCAGCCAATCCGGATTCTAATCACCAGAACATCAGCGGCAAATTTGAATGTACCAAAAGATGCTCTCTGAGAAATAGCAGCGAGCTGGCTTCAGATATTTCAAGGCAGAATATTTTCTAAGTCGCACTTTTTGCGGCCAAGTTCTGAGAATTGAACGTAGCGGTCGCGGCTAGGATTGCAAGATGAATTTAACTCCAGGACATTTGGAGCTAACTCACAGTCAAGGGCTTTCAGCACCTCCGGAAGAGAGAGAGCGGTGGCGTCACTAACTTCATGCCAATTTCAGTTCTAGGACATTTCGGGCCAAGTCCCGATCAACTAAAGACTTTGGTTTTTCATTCATTTCAACAAAAGTCTAGTTTTGTAGCCCAGACCCCCAGTACGTGTGTCTTTCTCATGTAAACTGAGGTAAGCAGCTCAAGCGAAGAAATCCGCAGAGCTCCAAAATATAATGAAGAATACGTTGGTGCACACTCAGAGCAAACTCCAGAAACAGGATTCTCTCACTGATGAGCTAAACTTCTTAAAAGGGGAGAAAAGCAGCAGAGTAATTCAGACGTACTACAAAGCTCTTGTCCAAGCAAGGTTGGAAAGAGAAATGTATCTGCGCAAACGCTCTGCAGCGCTCACCATACAGGCTGCCTACAGAGAAATGAAAAGTCAATGGCTAAATAGTCAGAATAAAGCAGCCTGCCTTCTCCAATCCATAAGGAGAATGCAACGTCAAAGAAAGAATTATGAGCATTTGAAGCAGTGTGTAATCTTACTCCAGTCAAATGTTAGGAAGTGTCTTCAGCAAAGATACTACAAAAAATGAAGGAAGCTGCTGGTGTGATTCAACCCAGATATAGGTTCTACATCACAACCAAGCAAGCTGTGCGTTGCTATAAGTGCACCCGCAATGCTATCTTAGTACTACGATCGGCTTTCCACACAAGTCAGGAAATAAGAACCGAATTACAACTGAGAAGCGCAATACCAATACAGTCATGCTACTGTGGCCCCATGGCCCAAGCCATATTCCTCACAATGAAAATAGCTGCTAGAAAGATGCAGTCTTTGGCTAGATTGAGGCCGAACTGTTTCGGTGTTCACACCTCTACAGGTACAGCAATAGATAACTACCAAACTGAGATGCCATGGGAGTCAATTGGTATGGATAAAAACTCTGCCCTGCTTGAACCACCCATGAATATGGCTACAGAACCCGATGCAGGAAAGAAAGGATCGCCCGGCACAGGGGAAAATATGTGACCAAGCGGTCAGAAGAAAGACTGTGCTTGGGAAAAGTCCTCCTCGAGCGACTGAAGAGTGCAGAGCTCTAGCACCTTCTTGAGAAGACATTACTGACCTGGAGAAAGGACTCATCCCATCGGAACTAAGGGTTCTCTTCCTCCATCCACTCTCATTTCAGCCACAGAGATATCTCGAGTGAGAGTGGAAGCATGGGCTTTAGCTGTGGCAAGCCCGAGCTTCCCACAAACAGGGGAGTAATGTAACAGGGACTTATCCCTGTCACGGAAGACCAGGTTATTTACACCTTTTTACCGGGATCATTCATTGAACAAAAGAAGGTAATGAAATAAATTGTCATTTATTCGGCATAAATTCGCTTACACACAATGATACACAAAATACAAACAAAAAGACAGACTTACTTTTGGACTGTGGTCAAAAACTAGACTTTCCTAGGTGCAGGGAACTCTATGGGAGAGTTTTATCCTGACTGGGACTTAGTCCAGAATCTTCTGTAACCCAAATCGGCATAAAGTTTCATATGCCACCGCTACGCTCTCTCCTGAGAACTTGGTCCCTCCTGAATGCGAATTTGTCCAAATCTCCTGGATCTCTAATAGGCATAAAATCCCAGCCTGCGATCATTTCTGAGAACTTGGGCACTGTCACGGGAGACCAGGTTTATCAACACCTTTTTATACCGGGATCATATGATTGAGCAAAGCAAGGAGGTAAAATAAATTGTAAATCAGGGTGATCTGGGACCAGATCATCCATCTGTGCTACAGAGACTATTAAAGGTGGTACCATCCACGAGGGACCCACCCACCGCAGAGGCGGAGGTGTCGCGGTTCATCACCGGATCCGTGTATCCCATCGGCATCATCTGCACGCCCGGGTGTGGACACACCTGGCAGGTACCTCATCTCACTAAGTGCACCAACCATACATGCGCTAGTGGGGTAGCACTGTCACACACACACGTAGGAGAGTGAGTGACTCTATAGACACCGGGGTGTTGTGTGCTCAGAGGCACCCTAGTACTTGGGGAGGTACACCCAGTGAGGGTGAGGACACGGTGCAGGGGAGCAGGGTGAAGGGGTACGGCCGTGCGAGGCTTGTATGTTTTGGAGTGTTAGTATTGTTAGGCTGTGCAGTAAAACTGTTATACATATACATGTGTGTTTTATTGCATGGGGTTCCTGTAACAGGGTAATTCCACAAAGTAGAATATCGTACAGGTGGAGGCGCTACCAAGCACCAACTCAGGTACACCCCAGGCTCCTACCAGCGGTGACTCAGGTTTCCTGTGAGCTACAGGTATTGCACCGCACCGCACACACTGTAGCCCCACAACTCCCAAGGGGTGGGGGAAAGTGCGCTGCATATAGAAACACTGTTAAATTTATAGGGTGACCAGATGTCCTGGTTTAGCCGGGACAGTCCTGTTTTTTTAATGCCTGTCCCGGCTGTCCGACATTTTTTTTAAATGTCCCGTTTTTTTGCGGCTGTCCCGGTTTTGACCATCAGAGCAGGGGGGGGGGGGGCAGCAGAGAGCAACAATGCAGGGAGGAGAGAAGGAGGAGAGCGCGGAGCCCCAGCAGTGAGACCCGGAAGTGAGTCAGTGTCTGCTGCCAGGGCTCAAGATGGCACTCGCCCCCCCCCCCCCTCTACCCTTGCTCCACCACAGTGACAGGTAGGGTGAAGAATGGGGAGAGAGAACACACACGCTCTATAGGGAGGGAGACAGAATGGGAGGGAGAGAGAAAGAGACAGCATGCAGAGAGAGACAAAGCATGGAGAAAGAGAGAGAGACACAGCATGGAAAGAGACGCAGCAGAGAGAGAGAGATAGAGAGAGAGAGAGAGAGAGAGACAGTATAGAGAGAGAGAGACAGCATAGAGAGAGAGAGCATGGAGAGAAAGACAGCATAGAGAGACACACAGCATAGAGAGAGAGACACACACAGAATAGAGAGAGAGAGACACGGCATAGAGAGACACAGCATGGAGAGAGAGACACAGCATTGAGAGGGAGAGAGACACAGCATGGCGAGGGAGAGAGACACAGCATGGCGAGGGAGAGAGAGAGACACAGCATGGGGAGAGAGACACAGCATGGGGAGAGAGAGACAGCATGGAGAGCAAGAGAGACACATACACAGCATGGAGAGAGAGAGAGAGAGAGAGAGAGAGAGAGAGAGAGAGAGAGAGAGACACACACACACGCACACCATGGGGAGAGAGAGACACACACAGCATAGAGAGAGAGAGAAAGAGACAGCATGGGGAGACAGAATGGGGGGAGAGAGAGACACACCGCATGGAGAGAGAGACACACACAGCATGGTGAGAGAGGCAGACAGAATGGGGAGAGAGAGACACAGAGAATGGAGAGAGAGTGAGAGAGCGAGCGAGAGAGAATATGAATTGGGAGACACACAGGGATGGGGGAAGAGCGAATGGATGGATGGGGGGGGGGAATGGATGGATGGGGGGGGAAGGGAGAATGGAGGAAAAAGAATACACATTTTTTTTTTTTTTGGTAACTTCAATTTTATTGATATTTCAAACATATTATGACAGAATACACATTTTATTTATTTATTTTCTTTTATAACTGTTCATTCTTTTGCCATAATGTAAAGGGGGGGGAGTATAATATAGCAAACTATACAAAATACTGAAGAATGTATGTCATACTTTTAATCTTAACAGGTGAGAAGGTGAAACTGACAACTATTGTATCAATAAAGATGGTAGAAGAAAAAAAAAATCTCCAGCAGGCTCAGGGCGAAGTCTGTATTATCTGTCACCTCGGTGACATTTCAACTCCTCCTCAACCGACCTTGATTAGGTTGACAGGTCGACCTTGCTCCCAGTGCGCCTGCGCGAACGCTCACCCAGGTGGAGCGGCGTCGCTGATTGGGTGTTTGTGCCGGGACTAGTTAGGTTGCGCTGCAGCGTGGGCGGTGCGTGCTGGGACTGGAAGAGGCCATGGCGTCCCAGGCGCTGCGATCGCTCAGACGAAGCTACGGCACGGTGCTGCGGGCGCCGGTCTGGTAAGGAGAAGAGGGGGGAGAGGAGGCAGGAAAGTGGCGCTGATGGGAAGGGCCGCCATCTATTAATAACTCTACTGCAGCCATAGGCGTTAATGTGGTCCGTGCAACTGCACGATAACCCCACTGCCCCCACAGACGTGAATGGGGGGTGTATGCCTAGTCACTAGGCCCTAGTGTCACTAAGTGGAGGGACTTTCACCGGTTGACCCTATGAGTGGCAAAGGGTCGTAGGACCTCTGAGAGCATAATAACACTGCAACAGCCATAGTCTTTAATAATGTCCATGGCAACTGCCCCTCATAATGGGGGGGGGGGTGGAGGGGAGAGGGCAACTTCACCCGCTAACACCACTGCGCTGTCTTTGCCCCTGCGGTCTACACCTAGTGTTTCCTACTGTATGTGGAGTGACCCCCACTAACGTAACAAATTAGATTGTAAGATCTTTGGGGCAGGGACTCCTTTTCCTAAATGTTACTTTTCTGTCTGTAGCGGGTCTTCCCAGTATGTGTTATTTGTATTGTTATTTATATTGTGTCACGTGTATTACTGCTGGGGTGCGCTATGTGCTATATATATAAATAGACATACATACAATTCACTGTAAAATGAGGGCAAGCAATGCGCTGAAGGCTCTCTTGCAGCCGAGGGTTGTAGCATCAATGTACATGTTTAGGTGGTAACCCTGCCATATCTCCCAAGTTGGGTGAATCCCCACAGACTGCATTGATTTCTGTGGTGTCATTTGTACTATAGAGGGAACCTCTGTCTCAGTAGCCTCATAGATGTCATTAAAGTTCCTGCCATGGTGTTGGGTATCGCTCACTGCATTCAACCTCACTTTTCTAATATTAGTGGCCCTGAAGCAAAGTCATTACTGTAGCCATTTGTGGAAAGTTTAAGGAAAGCTGATAATGTTAAGTACAGTTAGCGTCAATTTGTTTTTTTGTGAATTTAATACAATTCTAACGAGAGAGAAAAAACCACGGAAAATATAAACGCAACATTTTTAGTACTTCCCAAAATAGTTCTCTAAGTTAAGTAAATGTTTCTATTTATTTTTATTTATTTTTTGAATGAGAAAAAATGGTCTTTATTTAGTGGATGTGTAGTGCAAACATGAAATATTTCTCTGTACACTAAAATTCACTGTGAAATGGTAAATTATTACTTTTCAGAACTTCATGTTTTAATCACATGGAAAAAAAACCTTGATTTGTAATCTGATTCGTATGCCCTTGAAATCTGGGTCTGATAGACGAGTGAATGATTACATAGTGTTGCATCAACATCTGATCTTTTGTGCAACATTAGGGAAGAATTGGTTAGTGAAATAGTATATTGTTTTTTGTTGCTGTTTTTTTTTTTTTTTTTTTAATATCTGTATGAATTAGTGTGGCATAGATCAGCAAAAAAGCAATTGACCATATTGTATTGTATGTCTTTATTTATATAGCGCCATTAATGTACATAGCGCTTCACAGTAGTAATACATGTGGTAATCAAATAAATAACAGATAATATAAATAACAGAGCATGGGAATAAGTGCTTTAGACAAACATAACATTAAGGAAGAGGAGTCCCTGCCCCGAGGAGCTTACAATCTAATTGGTAGGTAGGGAGAACGTACAGAGACAGTAGGAGGGAGTTCTGGTAAGTGCATCTGCAGGGGGCCAATCTTTATGTATCATGTGTTCAGAATGTTCACAGTGCTATTCATACGCTTCTTTAAGCAAGTGTGTCTTAAGGTGGGTCTTAAAGGTGGATAGAGAGGGTGCTAGTCGGGTACTGAGGGGAAGGGCATTCCAGAGGTGTGGGGCAGTCAGTGAAAAAGGTTTAAGGCGGGAGAGGGCTTTAGATAAAAAGGGGGTAGAAAGAAGACATCCTTGAGCAGAACGCAAGAGTCGGGTGGGGCATAGCGAGAAATTAGGGCTGAGATGTAAGGAGGGGCAGAAGAGTGTAAAGCTTTAAAAGTGAGGAGAAGAATGGAGTGTGAGATGCGGGATTTGATCGGAAGCCAGGAGAGGGATTTCAGGAGGGGAGATGCTGAGACAGATCTAGGAAAGAGTAGAGTGATTGGTTTTAAAATATTTATTTTTTAGATATTGATGGCCACTTGTACCTCTCTTGGCAGAATTGGCATAATAACAAACAAAGTACAAATCATAGGATTCTCTAGAGCAGTGGTGCGCAAAGTGGGGGGCACTGGATTTGTTTGGGGGGCGTGCGGGCAGTTGCAGAGGTTGCAACTCACTTACTGGGATTCTGCAGAGCTGGTAAGACGGCTTCAAATGACGCCGTGGTGTCATGCAGAGTGACATCATGTGTCCGTCTCCATGGCAACGGGGTCGTTTGACGCCGCCAAACAAGGTGAGGGGAGCGCAAGAGGGAGCAGGCAGGGGGGTGCAGCTCAAAGTTTGCGCTCCCCTGCTCTAGAGGTGGAGAGCTGGGTAGGAAGAGCCATGTGGTGTGCACACCATTTTACCCAATCTCTCAAAATATCATTCATCTCTAGTTGAGAGAGAATGGAGAGCATAATTGTATTATGCACACAAGTACCAGAGGAGATACCACGTATGATGTAACATGGATATAATGGTTTTAATTATTGGAATAGTACCCTAATGAAAGATGGTGGAAAGATGGCATGGTGGTTAGAAAATAAAATTAATCTTTAATGGTAGCAGCAGATAAAATACTATGGGGACATTTAAAATATATAGAAAACATAGAGTATATATCTAAAGCAGTCTGTGAAGGTAGACTCCAAGAGATGAAGAGTACTTCCTACTCTGTACGTTCTTCCTACCAACCAATTGGTCCTTTTCCTAAATGTTACTTTTTTGTCTGAAACACTTCTTCCCTTTTATGTGTTATTTGTATTTATTTGTTATTTATATGATTGTCACGTGTATTACTGCTGTGAAGCGCTATGTACATTATTGGCACTATATAAATACAGACAGACATCTCTGCAGCCTCTATATCAGCCTACTTGCAATGCTGTGAGGTTGTTTTGTTATCCCAAGTGCAGCCAGGAGGGGGCTGCGTGATCACAGCTCACACGCAGAACAGTCAGTCTAACTACAGATCTGGATGAATAATGTTTCTCAAAGGGTAAGCATAACGCGAAATGTACATCAACAGGGTTGCACTGACGTCACAAATTCCAACTGCACCCTTGGCTTCACGCTACACTTCTAGCTCCCGCTACTGATTTTTAGCAAAGGCGCTGGTATGATTCAGATGTTTTGACCTAAGATCGGGAAAGCTCAGCCACAGTGATAGGGCTCCCCCACCCTCTTTAATATAGGGTTATGTATGTAGGGAAAGTACTTCTATGTGTAACTTTTGGTTGTTACTAGGCATGAAGTACTCCTAAGCCTTGCTGACAAGGCTGCCTCTGTACCCCTTTTCATTTACCACCTCTTTGATGAAGTAAAGACACAGAGGCTTCCCCTGGGCAATGCAATTTAGATATTGCGTGATCAATTACCCTAATAACTGTTACTTATCTGGTGGTGACTTCACCTACTTTCACTGCGGGCCATCTTAGGCCCCGGACATGTTCCCTGCGTGCTTGCGGAAGCGTGCTGACGCGCGCTCCCGCTCAGCACTGAGCCCCTACAGCCGCAATTAGAGCGGCTTTAGTAGGGGCTCACCTGCGCTTCCGCGCGCTTGCGGAAGCGCAGGTCTTAGGCCTTGGCCATGTTTGGCGCTTGCTCGCTCTCGCTTGCTGCTGCTCGCTCTACCAGGAGCTTTTTGCTGTCCTTACAGAGGAGACAGCAAGCGCTTGGGAGGCGGGTATCACTGTGTGTGTGTGTGTGTCACTTGGTAGCTGTCAGTGTGTGTGTGTCACTGGGGAACGTGTGTGTGTGTGTGTGTGTGTGTGTATAGTAGATAATTTTGAAAAATTAACACAAAACAGACGAGGTATGTGAGAATAATTAGTTCATTAGAACCATTGGGTGCAACTTGATAATATATTCCACGCACACAAGACACGCACCACGGGCATCACACACACCCACGCCACAACCCATCACAAAGGCACCACACCACCACCAAGGCACACACCTCCACACAAAGTTCACCCACAGACACACAGCACAATAAACCCACACAATGCAGTGTCAGTACACACTAATTGGCAGTAACACGTATGACACAGGAACACACACATTGCATACACGACACACACACACCCACGACACACATTCACACACTACGCGGGATAACACACACACAGCCCACACACAATTGCATAATGCACTCGAACACATTCATACACATTTCGCCACACAACACACACATTCACACCCACACACCCACACCCACACCCACACAACACACACACACAACAACCCAGCCACACACAATTCATCAAACACACCATACACGACAACTACACACACAACACACACAACACAGACCACATTACTGAGACATGGTGACATCGTGTACATAAGTTTGACAAGGGATCGGGCATAGGGGCATGGCCTTGGCGATAATGGGTACCTTTATGTCTATCAGAAGGTGGGGCATTCGAGCGTGCATAATTTCAGGACAGGGTATCCGTTGCAAAGGTGACACTGTTCGGTCATGAAGGTGGGGGCAATGAATCGTGCAGAAGGTTGCGCATGTCTATCGTGCATAATGTGGAATACCTACAGGAGGGCGTGGGCCGGGAGCGGTCTGCGTCACTGTGCCGGGGGTGCGGGCCAGTAGACGTCATCAGGATCTGGTTTCGCCCTCATTGGGCGAACGCTCACGGTGACCGGCCTGGTCTTGCCGTCAAGCGGTGGTGAATTTTTAAATTCCCCTAATACCTGCGCTTCGCGCCAAGCGCGCGGAAGCGCAGGTTTGAGCCACCCTACTAAAGACCGCTCTAATTGCGTCTGTAGGGGCTCAGTGCTGAGCGGAGCGCCGCGGCAGCACGCTTCCGCAAAGCACGCAGGGAACATGTCCGGGGCCTTTAGGGGAATTTAAAATGTCCCCTCGCCCCCGACTTGCCAGGTCGAGACCAGGCCTGGTCACGTGAGCGTGTTCGCCAATGAGGCCGACCGCTCCCTGCGCTAACTGGCCCGCCCCCGGCCATGACGCGTCCCGCTCCGCGGCCCGCCCCCTGACTGGTCTGTCCCCTTACTCCCAGCCCTGTCCCCTCGTTCTGCCCGATCCCTGTCCCCGTTCATGCCCGATCCATGCTCCCCCTTACTGGCCGCGATCTCCTGCCCCCCTTCTGTGCCCGATCCCTGTCCCTCTGTCGTCCCGAACCGTGTGTCTGTGTATTGTGTGTTGTGTGCGAGCGTGTGTGTGTGTGTGTGCATGTTGTGTTGCTGTTGTATGTGGTATCATGTGTTGCTTATTCGAGTGTGTGTTGTGTGGTTGTGTAGTATGCATGTGATGGTAACAGATTTTTAGTTGTTCATGTGTATTTGTATGCATGTTGTATGATTGTGTAGCATTTGTGTGTATGCATGTTGTGTGTATGCATGTGTGTGTTGATGTGTGTAGTAGTGCCTGTTGTGGTGTGTTGCATGCTGTAGTAGTGACTATGTGTCTGTGTTGCAGCAGTGTGTGGATTGTATCATGTGTGGTGTGTAGTGGTGTTTGCCTTTGGTGGTGTGGGCGTGCCTTTGTGTGTTCGTGCGTGCGACTGGTGGCGTGTGCGTGTGTATTGTGTTGTTGTTTGTGTAGTGTGTTGTGTGTTGTGTGTGTGTGTGTGTGTGTGTTTGTAGTGTGTGTTTTGGCAGATGTGTGTGTTGTGTTGCGCGGTAGGATGGGTGTTGTGCGTGCGTCTAATATTTTAAAAGTTGCACATGTTAACTAACAAGTTGTATTCGCACAACAACGTCTTTTTTTTATTTTTAAAATATTATAATAATATACACACAGCGCACCACGCACTCACTCACACACACACCCCACACACACACACACCACACATGTTCCACCAAGTCACCACCCCACTAGCTACCAGTGACAGGCTACCACAGTTTACAAATGCACACACACACATGATAACCTCGCCTCCCAAGCGCTTGCTGTCTCCTCTGTAAGGACAGCAAAAAGCTCCTGGTAGAGCGAGCGGCAGCAAGCGAGAGCGAGCAAGCGCCAAACATGGCCAAGGCCTTAGAGACTGTGAAAGTGTGCACAAGCAATAGGTATAATGCCCTGCCTGAAGACATCTTCCGGGCTTCCCATTTTGGAAACGGCACGCTGACATCCCCAGGGCCGTTTCCCAGTGCGAGCTTTGCTCCAGTTACCATTCTATTGCTTGACACTGGAAACCTTTTCATCCAGATCTGTAGTTAGACTGACTGTTCTGCGGGCGCTCTGTGATCACGCAGCCCCCTTCTGGCTGCATTTAGCATTATAAGCAACCTCATCGCATTGCAAATAGGCTGATATAGAGGCTGCAGAGATATTATTCATCTCTTGGAGTCTACCTTCACAGACTGATTTAGCTATATACATTCTAGGTTTTCTACATATTTTAATGTCCCCATAGTATTTTATCTGCTGCTACCATTAAAGATTACTTTTTTGTTCTGACTACCATGCGTACCATCTTTCATTAGGGGACCATGTTACACCATACACGTATCACCTCTGGTACTTGTGTGCGTAGTACAATTATGCTCTCCATTCTCTC
Organism: Ascaphus truei; assembly: GCA_036426205.1. Lineage (NCBI taxonomy): Eukaryota > Metazoa > Chordata > Amphibia > Anura > Ascaphidae > Ascaphus > Ascaphus truei. The sequence goes on from WSYH01000134.1 coordinate 68,798, forward strand.
AACTCTGGATTACTGATATTTTGAGAGATTGTGTAACTGAGTGCACACCACATTGGTCTTCCTTACCCATCTCTCCACCTCTGGAGAATCCTCTGTTTTTTGTTGAGAAATCATCACAAAGGCTTCAGAAGACCATATTGGTTAGGAAACACAATTTTGATTGATTATGTAATTCTGCTGCCAAAAAATGTTGAAATTGGAAAGCTGTTTGGAAGAGCTGCTCTCATCCAAAAAGGCAACATTGCTCGATCGCCTGTCCACTAAGTTATTTATTTACTTATTTTGCCTTAGGACATGTCCACGATTGCTGTGCACAGCAACCCAGCAGAAACCTCCTGGCCAGGACAATGAAGAGGATAAATGTAAAATCCAGAATGAAGAGAACACTGACCAATTTGTTGCAGAGAAGGCCAAGCTAGAAGATCAACTCAAAGACATTACTGTGAGTAATAAGGCAATTAAGCTGTTTTCTGGCTTGCACACCTCCTATAAAAAAAAATTTGAGGGAGGGGGAGGCAATCCTTCCTTCCTATTCTACAGGAATGTGGGACAAGTGGATGTATATCATGTCAGTCTACTCGGTAATGATAAAATTACATTGTGGCCTATTAAGTGACAATACTATAAACTTGAAGGCCTCCAAGTTAGCAGTGCTGGCCTATAAATATTTTGTGTTGTCGGGGGGGGGCATAAAGAAATGTCTCACACCCCCTGATACCACCTCCCTTCTGTGCTATGGTGGTCTTTCCTTTAACCATATCCCCAAGACGGGTAACGGGCATGGTGGAGGAGTAGGTATTGCGCTTCTCGATGCACATTTTAAGTAATTTTTCCCTGCCGATCCATTTAATTTGAATTCTTTGACATTCACGATCCTGTTGCTGCTCTCATTAATCTGTTGCTGTTGCCTCCCGTTCCCCTGGAACACCATCCAAAATCCTTGATAACTTTGCTGCTTGGCTCCCACATTTCCGTTCCACTGTAACCTTCACGATCATTGTAGGAGGTTTTACTATAGTATTACTATAGTACAGCTAAACCCCGTTATAACGCGCCTCGTTATACCGCGATTCGGTTATAACGCGGTTTTCCCGTGGCTCCCGTTTTTAAAAAAAAAAAAAATTACAAAAAAAATTTTTTTTTTCATTTTTTTTTTTTTGCACACTGCACACACTGCACACACTCACTGCACACACACTGCTCATTGCTCACACTGCACACTGCACACACACTGCTCATTGCTCACACTGCACACACACTGCACACTGCACACACACTGCTCATTACTCACACTGCACACACACTGCACACTGCACACACACTGCACACTGCACACACTGACACTGCACACACACTGCTCATTGCTCACACTGACACACTGCACACACACTGCACACTGCACACACACTGCTCATTGCTCACACTGCACACACACTGCACACTGCACACACACTGCTCATTGGACACACTGCACACACACTGCTCATTGCTCACACTGCACACACACTGCACACACACTGCTCATTGCTCACACTGCACACACACTGCACACACACTGCACACTGCACACACACTGCTCATTGGACACACTGCACACACACTGCACACTGCACACACACTGCTCATTGCTCACACTGCACACACTGACACACTGCACACACACTGCTCATTGCTCACACTGCACACACTGCACACACACTGTACACTGCACACACACTCCTCATTGCTCACACTGCACACACACTGCACACTGCACACACACTGCTCATTGCTCACACTGCACACACTGACACACTGCACACACACTGTACACTGCACACACACTCCTCATTGCTCACACTGCACACACTGACACACTGCACACACACTCACAGACACTCTCACACACTCACACACACCCACGCACACTTACGCACACTACGCACACTCACAGACACTCACACACACTTACACACACTTACACACACTTAGACACTCACACACACTTACACACACTTAGACACTCACACACACTTACACACACTTACACACACTCACACCCACATACACACACCCATATACACACACACACTTTCTCTCCCATATATACATACACACACACACTCTCTCACTCTACACAGACGGGGGTGGGGTCGGAGCAGAGGAAAGGCCGCGACCAGCACCACCACTCGCTCCCCCCCCTCCTCCCGCGCAGGCAGCGGGAGCGCCAGGGACAGCGGTGGGGAGAAGAAACCCCCCGCTACCACCTCCATGCAGGCAGCGGGATCTGAGGTAAGCGGCGACCTGAGGGACATCCCCGCTCCCATCTCCTGCCCCGCGGCCTGTCCCGCGGTGACAGGGGGAAGCGGGGACAGGAGGGACATCCCCGCTCCCATCTCCTGCCCCGCGGCCTGTCCCGCGGTGACAGGGGGAAGCGGGGGACAGGAGGGACATCCCCGCTCCCATCTCCTGCCCCGCGGCCTGTCCCGCGGTGACAGGGGGAAGCGGGGACAGGAGGGACATCCCCGCTCCCATCTCCTGCCCCGCGGCCTGTCCCGCGGTGACGCGGGGACAGGAGGGACATCCCCGCTCCCATCTCCTGCCCCGCGGTGACAGGGGGAAGCGGGGAGCGGAGGGACATGCCCGCTCCCATCTCCTGTCCCGCGGGATGAATGGCGGGCGGCCATTTTTTTTTTCCGCGACCCCGTTAGTAACGCGGTGGTCTCGGGGTGGACCCCGAGACCCGCGTTATAACGGGGTTTAGCTGTATTACTATAGTATTAGACAGCCGATGTCTTTGCTGCCTTACACTTAACTTCTATCCTCCTTTGGTCTTCCTCAGTGGACCAACTCTCGTACCCATTATGATGGATGCTCTCTTGACCTTGTATTTTCTTATCTCTGCTCTATCTTTTACTTTTCTAAGATACCCTGCTCTCTCTCTAATCACCATCTCCTCTCTTTCAGCCCCACTATTGCAATTTTCCTCACATGTAGGCCCCATCCATTTCTCCACACCTCTAGCCCCACTCTCCTCACCTTTATTTTTCTTTTCCAGGCATAATATCTACCTACAACAGTACCCTCTAATTTATCCTAAACCAAGCTGCTCCTTTGAACACTTACCTCTCGTCTTTTAAGGGCACCACCCTGGCACAACTCTTCCGCCAAAATCCTCCCATACTGCTGAACGTCACGGAGAGCAAGTTTCCTCCACTGCAGATTCCCTTTCTCTTCCAACATCAATGCTCTATCACTTGCCAAACACATATATTACCTCTTATATTCACCCTGTCCTTCAATCACCAACTTTTTTTTGATCAATTCTTTGCCCTCCCACACCAGCATCTTGCCTACGTTTTTGTGCTCAAAACTAAGCACCCTGTTTTAGAATGCAAAATGTATGGCATTCAGCATGAATTAATATCCTGTTAGGTGAATCCATACTAATATGCCCTCAGTCTGCTCCCAAAGCCACCCTGGATGCCTTATCTCCTCTTTGAAGAACCAATCTCCTGATTTTTTTTTACACTCATTTGACGTGTGCTTCACCCCATTCCTACACTTCTTCTCCCTCACTATAATAATACCTAAATTCACATCTTCAGCCTATCTGCACTGGCCCTCCGCATTCAAGCATGCTCCTGTAACACCAATCGTGAAGAAGCCTTCACCTGTCTCTCTAGTTAGTCGCCCATCTACCTTCTCCCTCTTGCCTTCAAACTATTTACGGTTCCATGGTTGTACAAAGACACCAGTCTCTCTTCCTTCTCACCAGGCACCTCCCTTGTGACACTATGTACCTACGTCTCTCAAATGTAAGATATTTTCAAGACCGCTGCTGTTTTATACTTTAAACATGTTTACAACCATAATATCTATTGATGACATCACAATATTCTCTACACAGAACATACCTTAAACGAGAAGTAGCATTCAATACTTGAACAGCTTGCATACAACTGCATTCTGGATTTTCTGTCTGCTAATTTGCTCATCGACACATTTCAGTCTGGATTTAAACCAAACTAGTTGCTGAGACTTCCATAGATTTATTTAATGTAGCCAATTACCTCATTGCTGCCTTTTAACACTGTTCATCAGCCCCTTGCTCATCCATATTCTCATATCTATTGATCTCCGTCATACAGCTGCCAGTTGATTCGCCTATTTATCTAACCTTTCCGTCAGTGTATTTTTTGCAGGAAGCTCCTTTTTAAAGCAGCAGTCCAAGTTGCCATTTTTTTGTGTGTGTTTTTCCCCCTTTAATTTGTGCACCAATACAATCCACACAATAAGTAATTGGCTAAGTTGCCGATTGATCCATTCTCCTGTGATCGATCGGCAAAGATTCGTCTCGGGGGTTCACTAAATGTCTGTCAGTGCAGCACAAGAGGACCAAAGATGGAAAGTTCTGTGGGGAAATCATGTGACCAGACAGTCACTAGATACAATTGGTGCACTGCTAGAGAGAGAGGGCAGGGCTCAAAAAGAGGTGTGACTTTGTAAATGGTGCTATAGAAACAAAAAATGCGTGTTACATTGAAATTACATTTTTTTATGTATTATAGAGCTGTTTAAAAAAAAGGCTACAATTATTTTCTTATAGTACAGAACTGATTTATTTAAAATAAACACATTTAGGGTGTTACATAGTTACATAGTTACATAGTAGATGAGGTTGAATCAAGTTCAACCTATGAGAAATTTAGACATACTTTATCCTATATCCGTACTTACAGTATATTGACCCAGAGGAAGGCAAATAAAAAACCCCAGTGACATCTCATAAGTGGAAAAAAAAATTCCTTTTGAACTCCAAGAATTGCCAATCAGATTATTCCTTGGATCAACATCCTTCTCATGTTTACTTATTTGGTATATCCCTGTATGCTTTTCCTTTCTAAAAAGATATCCAACTTTTTTTTTTTTTAAGATTTATATCGTCTGTCATCACAGTCCCTATGGGTATGGAATACCACTTTTGAACTGGCCTTTACGTAAAGAATACTTTCCTTTGTTGCTGGTGAAATCTTCTTTCCTCCAACCTTAAGGGATGACCCCTTTTTTCCTTTGTGCTGCCCTTGGGATGAATAGTTCTTTTGAAAGCTCCTTGTACTGTCCCGAATATATTTGTATATAGTTATCATATCCCCTCTTAGACGCCCTTTTTCTAAGGTAAATCTAATTTAGTTAGCCTCTCATAAGTTAGATTGTCCATGCCCTTTATTAATTTGGTGGCTCTTCTCTGCACTCTCTCTAGTTCCATAATGTCTTTTGTAAGGAGTGGTGCCCAAAATTGTACTCCATATTCAAGGTGTGGACCTACTAATCCTTGAGCTTGTTGCCTTTGCAGTTACTGCATGACTTTGGGCAATATTGCTAAGCCTGCTGTCTACAAGCACTCCTAAGGCTGCTGTCCCAGTGACTGCCACGAGGCGTGCGCTATGCGCACAAACACCGGCCCCACAGTCACTCAGGGCCGAGTACATGCGTCGGCGCACATTCAGTAGCCGCGCTGTACTGCAAGATTCCACACACAAAAAAATTGTGTGTGGAACTTGCGACGGAGCCGTGGCCATGAGGGCCATGGTTCAGCCAATGAGGGCGAACCAGCCGCATGGTGTCATGTCCCATCAACAGGAATCAAGGAAGTCTATGCACCATCCTCATATCATTATCAACCCTCTCCCGCCTGGGATGTCCCTGTCACCAGGCAGAAGTCGGTGGGCCGTAGGCTCTGCCAAGTCACCCAGCACCATGTGATGGGAGAGAAGCGCTACTCCATGTGAGACCATCTGGTTAACCCTCTAAGGTAGGGATGTGCAAACTGTTTACCTTGCACCCCCCGGCCTGCTCTCCCCCACAGCTCACGGCCCCCCTTACCTGGTCTGAAGCGTCAAATTACTCTGCGGGGTCCTCCCGGCATTTAATTTAAATGCCTTGGGGAAGAGTGCTGGGCCTCTAATCGCTGGGGTACCACAAAACAAAAATCTTGCGCACCCCTTCTCTAAGGCCCTTGTAATCCCAAAAGGGGTTTACATATATAAATGGTGATCGTTGTAAATTGGGAATGCATATCCATTTAATACTGGTGTAGATAGATTTACATTAATGAGTACGTTTGTGGTAAGACGGAGGTTCCCTGAGAACTACGGTCAACTTCTTTTTTTATTTTTCTATTTAGTGATGTAACATGAAGGGGTGCAAATCTGGAATTACTTGAATGTTTTACATTTTGTTGAACCTTTTTGGTGCAGGATGACCAGCATCACTCGAGTGCCACCAGACCTCCTGGGATTTTCGACCATATGAAATCAGTTTGGGGGCGATCGCATGGCCCCGACCGCCCCCCAATAATGGAGTGGACTGCTCTCAACTTCCATTTCGGTCAGGCTCACCACTCCGAAGGAGCAGTCTGCCCGATCATCTGCTAGAAAACGAGCAAAACAAACACTGCCATGGGGCCCGGGGACTGTGCAGTGATTCGGTGCTACAGATGTTAAGGGGAGGAGTTGTAAATGTGTTCATTTATTTCCCTGTTTGCCAGGATAAGTACAAGCGAGCTCTTGCAGACACCGAAAACTTGAGGCAGAGGAGCCAAAAACTGGCGGAAGAAGCAAAATTATATGGTGAGTGGAAGAGTTTAGAGAACTGGTTAACCTGGTACAGGTATCTGTAAAAGTGGCTTCAACAAGAACAATCCACATGTATGTAGTATGTGCTCTGATCCTGTTTCTCCTGGGTGTTTTTTATAGAACTGACATGTTGCAGTGCTTTGACCTGTTTTTGATATCACTGGTATTGCGCATTACTGTGGCAACTGCTGCTTGCCTAACATGCATTTTAATGTTGCAGCTATTTTAACCCTTTGAGTGCCGTCATGTGATTGCGGCAGCCATTCTGGAGGAAACTGAACTTCCTCCGTTTCCTCACTGGTTAGATCGCGTCCTACACTCCATGGAAACGCAGGACGTGATCTAACCCAGAATAAAACAAGCCATCTGGCATGATGTAGTTTGTCACTATGTTGTGGGGGCCTCCTCGAGTGCTGGTCCCCATGACGTAGTGACTACATTCTGGGGCACTCAAAGGGTTACAGCAACATTTCTACCATTCCCTGTAATCTTTCCTTTTTCTTTTCTTTTCTTTAGTTGAACCTTGGTATTCCCTGGTCTGGGATCCCCAGTGCCTTAGACATTTTACCTTTTTTTTTTTGTGTCGGTAACATTAAAAAATCGTAGCTGGCATGGGATCCCTGGTTGTCAGGGACTGTTGACACTTTCCTCCGGACTTTAGCCCGCACAAAGGTCCTTGGCGTGTTTCAGATGTTTCGCTGTTGCTTTGCTGGATGAATTTTATACACAATGTTTAACTGCTTGTCAAGTCCAATTTGTACAATCTTGCGATATTCGCCCCCCTCTGTCATCCAATAAAAGAAAGTTGGGGGGGGGGGGGAAATTAAAAATCCTAGCTGGTCACCAATATGAATGTTTCAGAAGCTGTCATGTCCCAAGGGTGCGTGTTGCTCCCTTTCAGAGTGAAGATGGAACCTCGCCACCTTATTCTTCCCCAAGACAAGATTCTCGTGTGAGATTTCAAAGTCAAATTTGTAAAGCTGGGAACACCATGATTCAGATGATCTTTAAAAACAACAAAGGGGGAAAAAAGTACACACGAGCTACACAAATTAGTGATGCAAACCATTTGATATTTCTTAAAAATGGCAACAGATGCACAATAGTTTAAAAAAAAAAAAAAAGTATTGCCATTGAAATGATGCAAGGTAAAACTCTGCAAAACTGAAAAATTCAAGCGAGGAATAGATAGATCCCTACAATATAAAAGAACATTTTATGGTATGACTTCGTCTTTGTTTCTTGAGGAACTGCTGTTTTTTTAAAGAAGCTTATATTTATGATTGTGTAACCTGCCATACACGTCACTTGCATAACTTCACCGTTTCTTGGTGGGAACTTTTTTAAAGGTGAAATCCGTCTCAAATAGTGTTTGTGGTTGACAGAGAATCGGGTGCTCTTCAAATATTTCAGTACCCTTTTTTTTTAATTTGTTGACATGTTTCACTTGGCTATAGGTTTTTAATAATTGGGCAGCACAATCCTTTTATCCTTGGCAGGAAATGGCAAGGAGTTTTTTTTTAATCCCAGCCCCCCCCAACCCCCCCCCCCCCCCCAACTAAATGGGGCTGCCAGGGACCCCTGCTGTTTTAATCCAATGGGCCATTACTCTCTGCAGAAATGTCACTGAAATGTTGCAGCATGTACCCAGCATGTAACTGGGTCTTGTTGGTGATAGCCCCAGATTTTTCAAGGCAAGTTTTAGAATACTTGTCGGCGCACCTGTATATACTGATTGACAAAGTTTCTACAATAATCAATGGAACCTTAAATTATTTTAAGCTTCTAGCAAGATGCAGTGACGTAGGGGTACTTTTTTCCAAAGCAGATGAACCTACTGTAGTTCAAATTCCATAGCACATTGGGCAGGTAGGTTTATCTTCTACTCTGGATCTCTTCCTACCCTGCTGTGCAGTTCTCATTCTTTGTGTGCTGTCGCCTGTTTTCGTTCCTTGTGCCTGGCTTCAGTAATCTCACTCCTGATATCTTTCCTTCTCTTTTTATTTTTTATTTTCATATGTGCTGTTGCCACTTCATGCATCTACCGTCTCTCCTCCCTTTTGTCTTCTCAGCGTCTTCCTTTCCTCTCCCTGTCTCCCCCATACACCACTTGCTTCATTCTTCTAACTGCTAATGTTCCTGTCTGGACAAGAAGGGGCTGGTTTCTCTTCTCTCTCCCGTTTTTGGTTATCCTTTGCTCTAGTCTATGTCTCCATATCATTTTATTTTTTATTTTATTTATTTTTAAACCTGACAATCTTAATCTTGGACCACCCTCTGCTACCTGTTCTTCCTCCCATCTCACCTCAGGACTTTGCTGTCTATTTCAAGGAAAAGGTGGAATTCAGACATCTTCCTAACTCTCCTCCTGCCCTCCTCGACTCTCATCTGTCACAGAGGAGAATGTGTCGTTGCTGGTCTCCGCTTTTCCCTCTACCACCTGCCGACTTGACCCCATTCCCTCCCATCTCCTAAATCCTCTTGCTCCTACTATAATCCCTATGCTCACACACATTTTTAACTCCTCTCTCTACTCTGGTACCTTTCCCTCCTTCAAACATGCAACAGTCATACCATTTCTCAAACAGCAAGCTTGACCCTACCTGTCTTTCTAACTATCGACCGTTCTCCCTCCTGCCTTTTGCCTCTAAACTCCTTGAACGTCTTGTATTCTCTCGTTTGCTCCATTTTCTCACCACCTATTTCCTCCTAGACCCCCTACAATCTGGCTTCCAAATTGCTCACACCACTGATGCAACCCTCTCTAAAATAACTAAAGACCTCCATGCTGCCAAAGACAGGTCATTACACTCTGCTCATATTACTCAACCTCACTGCAGCATTTATACTGTGGACCGCCCTCTTCACATTCTCCATACTCTTGGTATTCGTAACACCGCTCTATCTCCTCTTACCGCTCCCATCGTACTTTCAGTGTCTCGTTTCTACACCTCCTCGATCTCTCTGTGGGGGTCACGCCAGGGCTCTGTCTTGGGACCTCTTCTCTTTTCACACACTCTCTAGGTGACCTAATCACATCTCTTGGGTTCAAATATCGCCTCTATGCTGATGACACAAATTTACTTTTCAACTCCTGACCTTGTACCTGCTGTACAGACCAAAGTTTCTGAATGTCTCTCCGCTATATCATCCTGGATGGCCCTCCGCTGACTTAAACTTAACACGTCAAAAACAGTTCCTCATATTTCCTCCCAAACCTGGCCCCACTACCTTCTTCCACATTACTGTTGGAAGTATTATCATTCACCCAGTAGCTTCCTATCAAATCCTGTATCACACACTCAATTCTCCTCCTCATTTTTAAAGCTTTACACTCTTCCGCTCCTTCTATCTCAGCCCTAATGTCTCGCTATGCACCATCCTGGCTCTTGCTTTCTGCTCAAGGATATCTGTCTATCCTTTTGTGTTTAAAGCCCTTTCCCGCCTTAAACCTTTCTCACTGACTGCCTCACACCTCTGGAATGCCCTTCCCCTCAATATCCGACTAGCACCCTCTCTATCCACCTTTTTAAGACCCACCTTAAAACACACCTGCTTAACGAAGCATATGAGTAGCTCCGTGGCTGATACTTTACACCTCCTATATAAATCTTGGCCCCTTTGCAGATGCACTTACCAGAATTCCCTCCTACTGTCTCTGTAAGTTCTTCCTACCTACAAATTAGTTATTTGTTATTTATGATTGTCACGTGTATTACTGCTATGAAGCGCTATGTACATTAATGGCGCTATATAAATAGACATAAAGACACATACATCTCCATCTGTGCCTCCCACCTACAGTATAAATGCTCTTGGTGTGACTAAAGACAGTTTTAGGGAGGCATTGAGAAATGGCAACATCATTCATTCTTAGAGGCAAAATTGGGTTTCTGTTGTGGTATAGACCCTTGCTCCTTAACAGATTACATCCTAAGATTGACTCTGTAGGGGGAAAGTGTCAGCTGGCCACGTTTGCCCTCACCCTGTCTCAGGTTTTGCAGGCTTTGCTACCTGCCCAATTTTGGAAACCCCTCTGAAAATGAAAAAATGAATGTGGATTGTACTGTATATTTATCGTTTTAAAATAACTAATTCTTGTGATTTATTTGTTTATTTTTTTTTCTATGAGGCTTATTTTATATTTTGTAACCGTTGGCTCAGTCTTCCATTATTTTGCAGCGCTTTACTGATATTGACTTGTTGACCTAAATTTACAAGTAATGTTCCTTTTCCAGGGATCCAAGGATTCTGCAAGGACCTGCTGGAAGTTGCAGATATTTTGGAAAAAGCAACAGAAAGTGTTCCAAAGGAAGAGATTAAGGCAGACAACCCTCATCTAAAGAGCCTGTATGAAGGGCTTGTTATGACTGAAGTACAGATGCAGAAAGTGTTAAATAAGCACGGTGTGTTCAAACTAAATCCTGTGGGTGCCAAGTTTGATCCATATGAACATGAAGCATTGTTTCATGCTCCTGTTGAAGGAAAGCAGCCTGGCACAATAGCATTGGTAACCAAAGTAGGGTACAAGCTACATGAGCGTACCTTGAGGCCTGCTTTGGTTGGGGTTGTTAAAGGAATATAACTATTTTTTTTTAATGCTGTACAGTTAAGTGGCTGGGTATATTATTATTTTTATTATTCACAATGTTTCATTCCAGAAATCTCAAAGTATATTTTGAATGCTTTTATGCATTAAATGTAGAAAGGTAGCCCAATAATTTACTCTGCGTGCTAGTATTTTAATGTCAGCTTTGTTGCTTTATGGCGAAGCAAGGGGGGATACAAATGTCACCACTTTCTTAATTTAGTCGGGGTGGTTCTCCATTCCAATATTTTGGAAATCGATCTATTCCAATTATGGGATAGTCCAGAAAATGAAATGTTAAATGGACTTAATTGGTGTCAAAGATTCCTTATGTTACATACTTCAGATAAAAATTGCTGCAAAGCCTTATGTCATCTAGCGTTGCAGTTGGAACTATAACATTATGCAGTTGCCAGTTGCTGTGATCACATGCCGAATAAATGTTTTTCAAAATTCTCAGACTTGCTTTGGTAAATGCTACTCTCAGTCGTGTATGGAAACATTTTATTTTTTGCACACTAAGTGCCAAACGTTTGTTAGACTTGATTTCCGTTTTACGTTTATTTTGCTTGTACTCGACCCTGGTGCAAAATCTCACTTGGTTACAGTGGACACTAGACCTCACCTTGCACATAGATTAAATTTGTGCACCTCCTCGGAACTGAAAAAAAGCCAATACTTTTAAGGGGATGAAAGGTCTGACTTGCATGAAAAAAAACCGAACCAAATCAGGATCGTTTACATCATTCTAGTTCTTTTAGTGGGGATATGATCTATAAAAGGACAGCACAATTGCCACAGGATCTCTGAAGATTAGAGGAAATATTATTTCACCAGCAGCAGTGAAAATATAGACATCACTACCAATTGAGACTGATGGCAGATACGGTAGACCCCCTTATACAGGGATATGCCAAATAAGTTGAATCATTGAGCATTGATCCAGGGAGAAATCTGATGGCAATAGTGGAAGAATTTATTTATTTTTCCTGTTGTAAAAGAGGTGCTGACTCTAAATCTGCCGACGTGGCGATCAGGCTGTTTCCAGCTGAAATTCTCCACTGGAGTCACACATAGTATATCTTTTTAAAGTGCCCGTGTGGGGGAAAACAATATGATACCTAAAGGAAAGGGTGAGAACATAAGATCGGCATACCTAACCCCCAATCGGACACAGTTATAGCTCCCCACTTTCACCTGCATGGTCACACTGCAGCACAGTTGCGAAATAAAGTCATCCACAATATTGGGCCACTACCAAGAGGAGGGGATAGAGAGCTTACTTTTACAGAGAAGCTAAATGGACCTATTTTGAACGGGTGGAGTTCTGAATGAACATGTGGAATTTAATTGGTTAAGGGTGCTGCACAAGTCAGCAGAGTACACTTGCACCTCTCCTGTTTTTAGCAAATTTAGATTTCCTTGTGACAGCACCCTAGAGCAGCTAACTACAGTAGATGTGCATGTTGGAGGGAGTTGTCATGCTGTGAAATATTGCTACTGGTCCTTGGCTCCTCTGTACATGTCCTCTTACCAACAAACCAGTGTTCACATTACATATACCTAGTACTGTACATACAAGCAACATCTGTCACCATTGTCCACAGGTAAAATATTGCCTTTCCTCTACATTTGTTATGATTATTTAGCAAAACAATTTAGTGGGAATTCTTTCTAGGAAGGAACTTTTGCAATGTGCTCATCAATACCTATCTGGTGAGGCTATAAGAGCCTGTGTATAGTCTTCCTTGATGTTTGAGCTATCTTTCTCAGATGTCTTGGCAATGGAACTTTTTCAGGTTTGGTTAAAGTGGTGAGTGGTGTCCCTCAAGGATCGGTACTGGGACCCCTGCTTTTTAACTTGATTGACCTCGAGGTTGCCATAGAGAGTAAAGTCTCCATCTTTGCTGATGACACTAAATTGTGTAAGGCAGTAGAATCAGAGCAGGATGTAATTTCTCTCCGGAAGGACTTGGATAGACTGGAAACTTGGACAGGTAAATGGCAGATGAGATTTAATACATATACATTTAAGGTTATGCACTTTGGGAAACAAGAATAAACAGGCGACTTACAAATTAACGGGATATATTAGGAGAATCTTTGGGGAAGGATTTAAGAGTGCTTGTAGACAGCAGGCTTTGCAATAGTGCCCATTGTCATGCAGGAGCTGCAAAGGCAAACAAGATATTATGTTGCATTAAATGGGGAATGGATATAAGGCAGCGGTGCGCAAACTGGGGCGCGCAAGATTATGTAGGGGGGGCGCGCAAGATTGTGTAGGGGGGGCGCGGGCTGCTTGCAGGGAAACCTGGGGGCGGGCAGAGCTGTGCACGGGCGGCCAGAAGCTCCGTGCGGCTGCTTCTATGTGTCTGTGTCTTGCAGAGGGGGCGGGGCTTCTCTTTGCACACAGACAGCCCCTACTTCTCTTCCTGTCTGCTTCCCGCACCAGTTTTCAGCAGCATGGGGGTTTGGGGGATCGGAGCATGTTGCACCCCCACGTGAAAGTGTGTGTGGGGGGGGGGGGGGGGGGGGGGGGGGGGGGGGGGGGGGGGGGGGGGTGTGGGTGGGGGGAGTGGCTGTGTGTGTGTGTGGGGGGGGGATTGTGTGCGTGTGTGTGGGGTGTGTGGTGATTGATTGTGTGTGTTGTAATGCAGTGGTGTGCAAACTGGGGGGCAATGAGGTGAAAGATTATTTAGGGGGGCGCAGGCGGCGTGCAACAAAAACTAGGTGCGAGGGCCGGCAGACCCTGTGCGCGGGAAGACGCAAAAGCTGTGCGCGAGGGGCGGCCAAGAAGATGTGCACGGGCGGGCAGCCGAAGATGTGTGCGGGTGGCTGAACAGGATAGTGCAGGTGGCGGCCACGTGATGGTGTGTGAGCGCATGCGCAGGGGCTTCGGAGGTACGGGGAGGAGCTCACCCGAGCACGGTGAAGTCAAACACCCCTCCTTCGGTGTCTGCCCTGCAATAGCGCTGTGCGCCTGCTCTCCTCCGCTGGCAACCTGCTTTGCTGCGATCATCTGCAAGTGAAAGGGTAGGCTGCCACTATATATCAATCACACTAGGAATGTATAGAAATAATAAAAAAAAAAGTGTAAACACAACATTGAAAAAAAAAAAAAAATACTGTAGTTAGAAGTGTGGATGACAATGAGGATAGCAAGACAAAAAGCATGGAGGGGAAGGAAGAAAAAAAGGGGAGAGGGAAGGGAGGTAGCAAAGAGGTGGATGAATGCCCCCCCCCCAAAGGATTGCCTTTGCATGTACGCTCTCCCAAGCTTGGCGAGACAAACAAAATTGACTTTGAAGTGCGCTCAGCAGCAGTCAATACACACACACAGCCACACACAAACACACACAAATAGCCCCGATCCACGCTTGCAAAATTATGCAGGACACCTTGTGCTCATGCTTCGAGGAGTTGGTGAAGTCACCGCTCTTAGCGGCAGCGTGGACGCAGCCTAATTTTGCAAGCGCGAGCTGTTGAAATATGTAAGTATTTAAACATATTTGGATTTATATTGTATACTGTTTAATAAAGGGTTTTTTTTTTTTTCCCATGTGATTTTGATTACATCAGGCAGGGGGGGGCCCAAGAATTTTTATGGATGAAAAGGGTGGCTCGGCATAAAAAGTTTGCTCACCCCTGAAAGGGAAGTAAACATAGTTATGCCCCTGCTATAAAGCATTATCAACATCACACCTTGAATATGGAGTAGTTTTTGGCACCTCTTAGAAAATACATTATGGGACTAGAGTGCAGTGAAGAGCCACCAAATTAATAAAGGGTATAGATAATCTGATTTGAGGCTACCTAAATTTAAATTTGTTTACCTTAGAAAAGAGACGTCTAAGGGGATATGATAACAATATACAAATATTCAGGGACAATACAGGGAGCTATCAAAAGAACTTTTCATTCCAAGGGCAGTACAAATGACACAGGGTCATCCCTTAAGGTTGAAGGAACAGACATGTCACCAGCAACAAAGGAAAGGGTTCTTTACAGTAAGGGCAGTTATAATGTGGAATTCATTACCCATGGAGACTGTGAATTAAGATAAAACAGATATATATAGAAAGGGATGGTATACAGGGATATACCAAATAAGTAAACATGGCAAGGATGTTGATCCAGAGTATATGATTGCCAATAATTGAAGTCAGAAAGGAATTTATTTTTCCTCTTATGAGATATTAGATATTTCACTGGAGTTTTTTTATTTGCCTTCCTCTTGAGCAATACAGGCATACCCCGCATTAACGTACACAATGGGACCGGAGCATGTATGTAAAGCGAAAATGTACTTAAAGTGAAGCACTCCCTTTTCCCCACTTATCGATGCATGTACTGTACTGCAATCATCATATATGTGCATAACTGATGTAAATAACGCATGTGTAACAGGCTCTATAGTCTCCCCGCTTGTGCACAGCTTCAGTGCAGGTAGGGAGTTCAACTTTGCTGTTCAGGACGTGCTGACAGGCGCATGCGTGAGCTGCCGTTTGACTATTGGGCGATATGTACTTACTCGCGAGTGTACTTAAAGTGAGTGTCCTTAAAGCGGGGTATGCCTGTATACTGTAGGTACAAATATAGGATAACGTACCTATCTAAATTTAGCATAGATTGAACTTGATTGAAAAAGACATGTCTACCTCATGTACTATGTAAATATGTATGTAGTTTGCTCCCATGTTTTATTTTGATTAAGATCTGTAACAAGAAGTTCTACAAAAGGGTCCAGGTATTATTTTATTTTATTTTTTTTAATACATTGTCTCAACTTGGCATTGAGAGATGGTGTGGGGGCCGGTCTTACAACAGCAGGACACATTGTGCTGGCATCTTTGTTCCCATGTGGGTGGCAGGATGAGTGCCGTTTTATCCCTGAAACGCTCTCTTGCTGAACCTATATTGTGATACCTGCATAAACGCACTTTAGCAGCAATTGCTTTGCCTCTGTGTGCGTCATGGGGTTTTTTTTATTGCACTATTTGGCATATCAACTTAGCATGTTTTACCTACTAGCAAAATAAGTCTTATTTTAATATTGTGAATGTTTGTATACAGTCATCTTTTTGTATTAGCCTCAATCTTAAGGTTTTGTTAATGTCCATTAATATTAATAAGTGAGCCTTATAAGCAATATTCATTTAGGTTTTAGACTCTTTCACATGAACAAACTACATTTTTTAAGAAACTAAAAGGGGGAACTAGGTAGGTGAAAACAGGCACAGGCAGGAGTGTGCAAGCTGGCGAGAGGAGGGGCGTGGCACTTAGAGCCCCCCCCCCAAAAGAATTTAAAATTAAATGCCAGGGGATCGCACAAGGCCTATTTAAGATCCCTTATCTCGTGTCCGACGGCTTCAGGTGACGTCACGATGACACCACGGGGTCATGTGACACTGCGTTGCCATGACCCCTGCGGCATCATTTAACGCCGGAGACAAGGTATATTGTGGGGAGGAAGGAGGCAGGAGAAACATTTTGCGCACCCTTGCCCTAGAGCAGGGGTGCACAACTTTATGCACTGCGCCCCCCTGCCTGCCAGCCCCCGTACTCGCGCCCTCCCTTACCTAAAATCCTAGCATAATTCCCTCTCTACATAGTTCAAGTGCCACAGATACATTTTAGGCCCAATTAAAAGGGGGGGGGCATGGTCAGACCACGTTATAGAACTGATATGTCTGTGACACCATTAAGAAGATTAGCTGTGACAAATATATAATCCATCCTCGAATAAGATTCATGGGGGGACAAAAATGTATAAATCACTTTGATTCTTGTTTTTAATATACCAGGTATCTTCTAATGTGAATTCTTTTGTCAGGTTGCTAAAAAATTTTGCTTATTCTTTGTGGTCTCGTGGTTTTATCTAAGTCAGGGTTTTGGACCGCATTGAAGACTCTCCCTATTATCATAGTTCTTGTTTTGGTTTCACCAAATCTCTTCTAGTGTAGATTTGAGAAACTCAATTTGCTGATCGTTGCGAGCATGTCAGTCATTAACTCCAGGCATAGTCATTAACGCCCAATAAAAGACCATGTACCATCAGGAATATACCTTCACAAGCCTCGTGGTCCCGGACTAGAGTACCCGGGTAACAATAAAAGAGGTGTACACAGCAGTCACCAAGATGGTAAGAAATACAACGATTGACCTAGAGAATGGATCAAAGAATTGAGGGTGTTTTTACTCTGCTGTTGCTGGTTTCAGAGTCATTCTGATAGCAATGACCTGTATCTGAAGAACAGACAGACTTTGAATATCCAATCTGGAAGAGATGATTGAAGCAGGAGCATCAAAACAACTTTCAGGAGTTTTCAAATCTTAATTTAATCTCTAACTTTTTGTGACACGCTTCCATGGACGTCATCAGGCTAATCAGTTAGATCCTTAACATATACACTATAGCTTTGAGACGAGCGCTATGGCTTAAAACATGGGCCACAGATGCCTGGTCCAAGAATAAAACTAGTGTCTTTACCTTATTGAAGGTGCTTATCTTTCCATGGATAATATTTCCAAGATGGCTGGAGGATGAAATCCATTTTTACCCCAGCATACTAAAAACCTTATCTTGGAAGCCTGGGAATGATGTAAGCTGTAACGTCTGCTGGGGTAAAAATGATTTCATCCTCCAGCCATCTTGAAATATTAAAATGATCCCCCGGAGTCTACCCGCCCTCTGTAAAAAGAAATCCCCATTAAACAAAATATTTTAGTATAAATTAATATACCGCCAACTAGAAGACTGGGCTTGTACATAGGCATACTCTAAGTCACTAGTTTAGAAATCTTGATTGCATCGCACCCCCTTGATCTATTAAGTACAGTATACAATGAAGTCACATCACAGGTAATGTAGTATACAACTTTTTTTCCATTTGAAGTTTTTAGTGTCGACAACACTTGGGTTGTTCTCTCAGGTAAGACTTCAAATTGAAACATATCTCTGTAAAAATAAAATCTATATTCTGAAAGATTTGCCATTATGAATATTTTCCGAGAATACGTCTTCACCGTGGGTAATTTAAGATCCTTATGTATTTTGGTAGAGTGAAAAGGTGAATTACAATATTGCCTTCAATATTTTAATCATTTGTCTCTGCATCTTTCAAATCCCTGACTAGTTGCCCCTACTTAGAACATTTAGTTTTCCAAAAATACTTGGGGATCATTTCTCAATTGAATGTCTTCATATTTTTATTCTATCGCCCTTCCATATATAATGTTTCCATTATAACTACCCACCCCCCTCTCCCTTGTCGGCCTGCTTAATGACTATATCTTAGTCTATCAGCTTTTGCAAAGCTTCCCATTTCTTTAGATGATCCACTTGTGGTCTACTAAGATGTCACTTTGTATGTCACATGATCCCTGCACCTTGCCCTGACTGGGTGTTGATTTGTCCAGTATGGGACCACAAAAACTCCTTGGTCTCAATGCTGCAATCCCCTGCAATGAACTTTGTGAAGTTTCTGGTGGTCTGGCCAGTCCAAGTAAAAAGCTTAAATGGGTATTGACAGCCGTTTAACAGACTCTCAGGAACCAATGTTGTGATTATGTTATTGGAATATGGAGATAAGCATCCTTTGTCTATAGAAGCTGAAATGCTCTGCTTTCCATCACTGTTATGTCTGTCCTCAAGAACTCCATCTGTAAGTGCTGGATGTTGAGAAAGGCATAGATTTGTTTTTTATTTCAGAATTGCTCTTTCCTCCTGTCTTTCTGTACTAAAAACCGTATTGCAAAAAAACCCCTCGCCTCTGAGAAGCGGAACTGGTTGAATTGCCATATCGAACAGATCATGAACACTTGTAATAAGGCCAGGTTTCTTCTAGATCGTTGATGCCTATCCTTGAAGTGAACTCCTGGCATTTCCTGTAACTCCAAGGAATACCCATGGCTATAATCTGCTGAACCAGAGTCTTTGAACCCAGCTGTCCATCAATCCTGCCATTCTGCACCCAACCGGCATTATATTCAGGACCAGGGCCCAGTCCCCTTCAGGGTCCTGATCTTGATAGTCCCCGTGAAGCTGGTTGTTCAGACGTCCCCGGACCGAAGTCTGCAGTTGTCGTGAATTCAGAAGTTCGTCCCTGTCTAATCAACATTGCATCCTAAAAACCTTATCTTGGAAGCCTGAGGAATGATGTAAGCTGTAACGGCTGCT